>JASTWF010000038.1:600000-851792 GCA_030390025.1 Squalus acanthias
AATTGTAATGCCAACAATACATTGACACTGGGAATTGGAATGTCAACAATCCATTGAAAGTGGGATTTGCAAGGTCAACAATCCATTGACACTGGGAATTAGAATGTCAACTATCCATTCACACTGGGAACTGGAATTTCAACGATCTATTGAAAATTGGAATTGGAATGTCAACAATCCATTGAAAGTGGGATTTGCAATTTCAACAATCCATTGACACTGGGAATTGGAATGTTCACTATACATTAAGACATGGAATTGGAATGTCAACAATCCATTGACACGGGAATTGAAATGTACACATTCCATTGAAACTGCGAGTTGGAATGTCAATAATTCATTGATACTGGGATTTGCAATGTCCATAAGCCGTTGATACTGGGAATTGGAATGTCCAAAATCCATTGACGCTCGGAATTGGAACGTCAACTATCCATTAACACTTGTAATTGGAATGTCAACAATCCATTGACACTGGAATGTGGAATGTCAACAATTCATTGACACTGGAATGTGGAATGTCAACAATCCATTGACACTGGGAATTGGAATGTCAGCAATCCTTTGACACTGGAATGTGGAATGTCCACAATCCATTGACTCTAGGAATTGCAATGTACAGAATCCACTGAATCTGGCAATTGGAATGTCAACAATCTGTTGACCCTGCGAATTGGAATGTCAACAAAATATTGACACTGGGAATTTAAATCTCAACAATCCATTGACACTTAGAATTGGTATGTCAACATTCCATTGACACGGGGATTTGCAATGACAATAATGAATTGAAACTGGGATTGGAATGCCAACAGCCCATTGAAACTGGGAACTGGAATGTCCACAATAAATTGACAATGAGAATTGGAATGTCGATAATCTATTGACACTGTGAATTGGAATGTCAACAATCCATTGACACTGGGAATTGGAATGTCAGCAATCCATTGACGCTGGGAATTGGAAGGTCATTAATCCATTGACGCTGGGATTTAGAATGACAACAATTAGGGACACTGGGAATTGGAATGTCCACAATTCATTGAGATTTGGAATTGGAATGTTAGCCATCTATTGATACTGGGAATTGGAATGTCAACAATCCAATGATGCTGGAAATTGTAATGTCAACAAACCATCGAAATTGGGAATTGGAATGTCCACAATCCACTGACACTTTTAATTGGAATGCCAATAATCCATTGACAAGGGAATTGGAATGTCAATAATCCATGGATACTGGGAAATGGAATGTCTACAATCCATCGAAAGTGGGAATTGGAATGTCCACAATACATTGACACTGGTAATTGAAATGTCCACAATCCATTGACACTGGTAATTGGAAGGTCAACTATCCATTGACACTGGGAACTGGAATGTCAACAAACTATTGACACTGATATTTGCAATGTCAACAATCCATTGACACTGGGAATTGGAATATCCACTATTCATTGAGACATGGAATTGGAATATCAACAATCAATTGATACTGGGAATTGGAATGTCAACAATCCAGTGATACTGGGAATTGGTACATCAGCAATTCATCGAAACTGGGAATTGGAATGTCCACAATTCATTGATACATAGAATTGGAATGTCCGCAATCCATTGACACTGGGAATTGAAATTTCCACAATACATTGACACTGGTAATTGGAATGTCAACTAACCATTGTCACTGGGAACTGGAATGTCAACAAAACATTGACACTGGGATATGAAAAGTCAATATTAAATTGACACTGGACATTGGAATGTCAACAACCCACTGACACTGGGAATTGGCATGTCAACATTCCATTGACACTGGGAATTCGAATGTCAACATTCCATTGACACTGGGAATTCGAATGTCAACTATCCATTCACACTGGGAACTGGAATTTCAACGATCTATTGAAAATTGGAATTGGAATGTCAACAATCCATTGAAAGTGGGATTTGCAATTTCAACAATCCATTGACACTGGGAATTGGAATGTTCACTATACATTAAGACATGGAATTGGAATGTCAACAATCCATTGACACGGGAATTGAAATGTACACATTCCATTGAAACTGCGAGTTGGAATGTCAATAATTCATTGATACTGGGATTTGCAATGTCCATAAGCCGTTGATACTGGGAATTGGAATGTCCAAAATCCATTGACGCTCGGAATTGGAACGTCAACTATCCATTAACACTTGTAATTGGAATGTCAACAATCCATTGACACTGGAATGTGGAATGTCAACAATCCATTGATACTGGAATGTGATATGTCAACAATCCATTGACTCTAGGAATTGCAATGTACAGAATCCACTGAATCTGGCAATTGGAATGTCAACAATCTGTTGACCCTGCGAATTGGAATTTCAACAAAATATTGACACTGGGAATTTAAATCTCAACAATCCATTGACACTTAGAATTGGTATGTCAACATTCCATTGACACTGGGATTTGCAATGACAATAATGAATTGAAACTGGGATTGGAATGCCAACAGCCCATTGAAACTGGGAACTGGAATGTCCACAATAAATTGACAATGAGAATTGGAATGTCGATAATCTATTGACACTGTGAATTGGAATGTCAACAATCCATTGACACTGGGAATTGGAATGTCAGCAATCCATTGACGCTGGGAATTGGAAGGTCATTAATCCATTGACGCTGGGATTTAGAATGACAACAATTAGTGACACTGGGAATTGGAATGTCCACAATTCATTGAGACTTGGAATTGGAATGTCAACAATCTATTGATACTGGGAATTGGAATGTCAACAATCCAATGATGCTGGAAATTGGAATGTCAACAAACCATCGAAATTGGGAATTGGAATGTCCACAATCCAGTGACACTTTTAATTGGAATGTCAATAATCCATTGACAAGGGAATTGGAATGTCAATAATCCATGGATACTGGGAAATGGAATGTCTACAATCCATCGAAAGTGGGAATTGGAATGTCCACAATACATTGACACTGGTAATTGAAATGTCCACAATCCATTGACACTGGTAATTGGAATGTCAACTATCCATTGACACTGGGAACTGGAATGTCAACAAACTATTGACACTGATATTTGCAATGTCAACAATCCATTGACACTGGGAATTGGAATATCTACAATCAATTGATACTGGGAATTTGAATGTCAACAATCCAGTGATACTGGGAATTGGTACGTCAGCAATTCATCGAATCTGGGAATTGGAATGTCCACAATTCATTGATACATAGAATTGGAATGTCCGCAATCCATTGACACTGGGAATTGAAATTTCCACAATACATTGACACTGGTAATTGGAATGTCATCTAACCATTGTCACTGGGAACTGGAATGTCAACAAAACATTGACACTGGGATATGAAAAGACAATATTCCATTGACACTGGACATTGGAATGTCAACAACCCACTGACACTGGGAATTGGCATGTCAACATTCCATTGACACTGGGAATTCGAATGTCAACAATCCATTGACACTGGTAATTGGAATGTCAACAATCCATTGACACTGGGAATTGTAATGTCAACAATCCATTGACACTGGGAATTGGAATGTTAACAATCCAATGACAGTGGGAATTGGAATGTCAACAATCCATTGATACCAGGAATTGGAATGTCATTAATCAATTGACACTGGGATTTGGAATATCAATAACTAATTGAAACTGGGAATTGGAATGTCATCAATCCATTGATACTGGGAATTGGAATGTCAACAATCCATTGATACTGGTAATTGGAGTATCAACAATCCATTGACACTGGGAATTGAAATGTTAACAATCCAATGACAGTGGGAATTGGAATGTCAACAATCCATTGATACCAGGAATTGGAATGTCATTAATCAATTGACACTGGGATTTGGAATGTCAATAACTAATTGAAACTGGGAATTGGAATGTCCACAATACTTTGACACTGGGAATTGGAATGCCAGTAATCCATTGAAGCTGGGATTTGGAATGACAACAATCCGGTTACACTGAGAATTTTAATGTCCACAATTCATTTAGACTTGGAATTGGAATGTCATCAATTCATTGACCTGGGAATTGGAATGTCAACAATCCATTGATACTGGGAATTGGACTGTCAACAATCCAATCGTAATTGGGAATTGGAATGTCCAGAATCCATTGACACTTTGAATTGGACTGTCAACAATCCATTGACACTGGAAATTGGATTGTCAACAATCCATTGACACTGGAAACTGGAATGTCCACAATCTATTGACAGTGAGAATTGGAATCTCAACAATACATTGAAACTGGGAATTGGATTGTCTACAATGCTTTGATATTGAGAATTGGAATGACAACGATCCAGTGACACTAGAATTGAAATGTCCACAATTCATTGATGCTGGGAATTGGAATGTCCTCTATCCATTTACAGTTTCAATTGAAATGTCCACAATCTATTGACACTGGGATTAGAAATATCCACAATATATTGACATTGGGATTTGGAATGTCAACAATTCATTCAGACTGGGATCTGGAATTTCAACAATTCATTGAAACTGGGAATTGGAATGTCAACAATCTATCGACACTGGAATTAGGAATGTCATTAATACATTGAAATCGGGAATTGGAATGTCCACAATCCATTGACTCTGTGAATTGGAATGTCCAGAATCCACTGACTCTGGAAATTGGAATGTCAACAATCTGTTGACACTGCGAATTGGAATGTCAACAAAATATTGCAACTGGGAATTTGAATGTCAACAATCCATTTACACTTGGAATTGGTATGTCAACATTCCATTGACACTGGGATTTGCCATGACAATAATGTATTGAAACTGGGATTTGGAATGCCAACAGCCCTTTGAAACTGGAAACTGGAATGTCCACAATAAATTTACAATGAGAATTGGAATGTCGATATTCCAGTGACACTGTGAATTGGAATGTCAACAATCCATTGACACTGGGAATTGAAATGTCAGCAATCCATTGATACTGGGAATTGGATTGTTAACAATCCATTGATACGGGAAATTGGAATGTCAACAATCCATCGAAACATGGATTTGCAATGTCCGCAATCCATTGACACTGGGAATTGAAATGTCCACAAACCATTGACACTTGGAATTGGAAGGTCCGGAATCCATTGTCACTGGGAATTGGAATGTCAACAATCTATTGATACTGGGAATTGGAATGTCAACAATCCAATGATACTGGGAATTGGAATATCCACAATTAATTGAGACATGGAATTGGAATATCAACAATCAATTGATACTGGGAATTTGAATGTCAACAATCCATCAAAACAGGAAATGGGAATGTCAGCAATCCATTGATGCTGGGAATTGGAATGTTAACAATCCATTGATTCTAGGAATTGGAATGTCAACAATCCATCGAACAATGGAATTGCAATGTCTGCAATCCATTGACACTGGGAATTGAAATGTCCACAAACCATTGACACTTGGAATTGGAAGTTCCGCAATCCATTGTCACTGGGAATTGGAA
Organism: Squalus acanthias; assembly: GCA_030390025.1. Taxonomy (NCBI): domain Eukaryota; kingdom Metazoa; phylum Chordata; class Chondrichthyes; order Squaliformes; family Squalidae; genus Squalus; species Squalus acanthias. The sequence continues at coordinate 605,536 of JASTWF010000038.1, forward strand.
GGTCAGTAATACATTGACGCTGGGATTTGGAAGGACAACAATTAGTGACACTGGGAATTGGAATGTCCACAATTCATTGAGACTTGGAATTGGAATGTCAACAATCTATTGATACTGGGAATTGGAATGTCAACAATCCAATGATACTGGAAATTGGAATGTCAACAAACCATCGAAATTGGGAATTGGAATGTCCACAATCCGCTGACACTTTGAATTGGAATGTCAATAATCCATTGACAAGGGAATTGGAATGTCAACAATCCATTGATACTGGGAAATGGAATATCAACAATCCATCGAAAGTGGGAATTGGAATGTCCACAATCCATTGACACTGGTATTTGAAATGTCCACAATCCATTGACGCTGGTAATTGGAATCTCAACTATCAATTGACACTGGGAACTGGAATGTCAACAAACTATTGACACTGATATATGCAATGTCAACAATCAATTGACACTGGGAATTGGAATATCCACTATTCATTGAGACATGGAATTGGAATATCAACAATCAATTGATACTGGGAATTGGAATGTCAACAATCCAGTGATACTGGGAATTGGTACATCAGCAATTCATCGAAACTGGGAATTGGAATGTCCACAATTCATTGATACATAGAATTGGAATGTCCGCAATCCATTGACACTGGGAATTGAAATTTCCACAATACATTGACACTGGTAATTGGAATGTCAACTAACCATTGTCACTGGGAACTGGAATGTCAACAAAACATTGACACTGGGATATGAAAAGTCAATATTAAATTGACACTGGACATTGGAATGTCAACAACCCACTGACACTGGGAATTGGCATGTCAACATTCCATTGACACTGGGAATTCGAATGTCAACATTCCATTGACACTGGGAATTCGAATGTCAACTATCCATTCACACTGGGAACTGGAATTTCAACGATCTATTGAAAATTGGAATTGGAATGTCAACAATCCATTGAAAGTGGGATTTGCAATTTCAACAATCCATTGACACTGGGAATTGGAATGTTCACTATACATTAAGACATGGAATTGGAATGTCAACAATCCATTGACACGGGAATTGAAATGTACACATTCCATTGAAACTGCGAGTTGGAATGTCAATAATTCATTGATACTGGGATTTGCAATGTCCATAAGCCGTTGATACTGGGAATTGGAATGTCCAAAATCCATTGACGCTCGGAATTGGAACGTCAACTATCCATTAACACTTGTAATTGGAATGTCAACAATCCATTGACACTGGAATGTGGAATGTCAACAATCCATTGACACTGGAATGTGGAATGTCAACAATCCATTGACACTGGGAATTGGAATGTCAGCAATCCTTTGACACTGGAATGTGGAATGTCCACAATCCATTGACTCTAGGAATTGCAATGTACAGAATCCACTGAATCTGGCAATTGGAATGTCAACAATCTGTTGACCCTGCGAATTGGAATGTCAACAAAATATTGACACTGGGAATTTAAATCTCAACAATCCATTGACACTTAGAATTGGTATGTCAACATTCCATTGACATGGGGATTTGCAATGACAATAATGAATTGAAACTGGGATTGGAATGCCAACAGCCCATTGAAACTGGGAACTGGAATGTCCACAATAAATTGACAATGAGAATTGGAATGTCGGTAATCTATTGACACTGTGAATTGGAATGTCAACAATCCATTGACACTGGGAATTGGAATGTCAGCAATCCATTGACGCTGGGAATTGGAAGGTCATTAATCCATTGACGCTGGGATTTAGAATGACTACAATTAGTGACACTGGGAATTGGAATGTCCACAATTCATTGAGACTTGGAATTGGAATGTCAACAATCTATTGATACTGGGAATTGGAATGTCAACAATCCAATGATACTGGAAATTGGAATGTCAACAAACCATCGAAATTGGGAATTGGAATGTCCACAATCCACTGACACTTTTAATTGGAATGTCAATAATCCATTGACAAGGGAATTGGAATGTCAATAATCCATGGATACTGGGAAATGGAATGTCTACAATCCATCGAAAGTGGGAATTGGAATGTCCACAATACATTGACACTGGTAATTGAAATGTCCACAATCCATTGACACTGGTAATTGGAATGTCAACTATCCATTGACACTGGGAACTGGAATGTCAACAAACTATTGACACTGATATTTGCAATGTCAACAATCCATTGACACTGGGAATTGGAATATCAACAATCAATTGATACTGGGAATTTGAATGTCAACAATCCAGTGATACTGGGAATTGGTACGTCAGCAATTCATCGAATCTGGGAATTGGAATGTCCACAATTCATTGATACATAGAATTGGAATGTCCGCAATCCATTGACACTGGGAATTGAAATTTCCACAATACATTGACACTGGTAATTGGAATGTCAACTAACTATTGTCACTGGGAACTGGAATGTCAACAAAACATTGACACTGGGATATGAAAAGACAATATTCCATTGACACTGGACATTGGAATGTCAACAACCCACTGACACTGGGAATTGGCATGTCAACATTCCATTGACACTGGGAATTCGAATGTCAACAATGCATTGACACTGGTAATTGGAATGTCAACAATCCATTGACACTGGGAATTGTAATGTCAACAATCCATTGACACTGGGAATTGGAATGTTAACAATCCAATGACAGTGGGAATTGGAATGTCAACAATCCATTGATACCAGGAATTGGAATGTCATTAATCAATTGACACTGGGATTTGGAATATCAATAACTAATTGAAACTGGGAATTGGAATGTCATCAATCCATTGATACTGGGAATTGGAATGTCAACAATCCATTGATACTGGTAATTGGAGTATCAACAATCCATTGACACTGGGAATTGAAATGTTAACAATCCAATGACAGTGGGAATTGGAATGTCAACAATCCATTGATACCAGGAATTGGAATGTCATTAATCAATTGACACTGGGATTTGGAATGTCAATAACTAATTGAAACTGGGAATTGGAATGTCCACAATACTTTGACACTGGGAATTGGAATGCCAGTAATCCATTGAAGCTGGGATTTGGAATGACAACAATCCGGTTACACTGAGAATTTTAATGTCCACAATTCATTTAGACTTGGAATTGGAATGTCATCAATCCATTGACCTGGGAATTGGAATGTCAACAATCCATTGATACTGGGAATTGGACTGTCAACAATCCAATCGTAATTGGGAATTGGAATGTCCAGAATCCATTGACACTTTGAATTGGACTGTCAACAATCCATTGACACTGGAAATTGGATTGTCAACAATCCATTGACACTGGAAACTGGAATGTCCACAATCTATTGACAGTGAGAATTGGAATCTCAACAATACATTGAAACTGGGAATTGGATTGTCTACAATGCTTTGATATTGAGAATTGGAAGGACAACGATCCAGTGACACTAGAATTGAAATGTCCACAATTCATTGATGCTGGGAATTGGAATGTCCTCTATCCATTTACAGTTTCAATTGAAATGTCCACAATCTATTGACACTGGGATTAGAAATATCCACAATATATTGACATTGGGATTTGGAATGTCAACAATTCATTCAGACTGGGATCTGGAATTTCAACAATTCATTGAAACTGGGAATTGGAATGTCAACAATCTATCGACACTGGAATTAGGAATGTCATTAATACATTGAAATCGGGAATTGGAATGTCCACAATCCATTGACTCTGTGAATTGGAATGTCCAGAATCCACTGACTCTGGAAATTGGAATGTCAACAATCTGTTGACACTGCGAATTGGAATGTCAACAAAATATTGCAACTGGGAATTTGAATGTCAACAATCCATTTACACTTGGAATTGGTATGTCAACATTCCATTGACACTGGAATTTGCCATGACAATAATGTATTGAAACTGGGATTTGGAATGCCAACAGCCCTTTGAAACTGGAAACTGGAATGTCCACAATAAATTTACAATGAGAATTGGAATGTCGATATTCCAGTGACACTGTGAATTGGAATGTCAACAATCCATTGACACTGGGAATTGAAATGTCAGCAATCCATTGATACTGGGAATTGGATTGTTAACAATCCATTGATACGGGAAATTGGAATGTCAACAATCCATCGAAACATGGATTTGCAATGTCCGCAATCCATTGACACTGGGAATTGAAATGTCCACAAACCATTGACACTTGGAATTGAAAGGTCCGCAATCCATTGTCACTGGGAATTGGAAGGTCAGTAATACATTGACGCTGGGATTTGGAATGTCAACAATCTATTGATACTGGGAATTGGAATGTCAACAATCCAATGATACTGGGAATTGGAATATCCACAATTAATTGAGACATGGAATTGGAATATCAACAATCAATTGATACTGGGAATTTGAATGTCAACAATCCATCAAAACAGGAAATGGGAATGTCAGCAATCCATTGATGCTGGGAATTGGAATGTTAACAATCCATTGATTCTAGGAATTGGAATGTCAACAATCCATCGAACAATGGAATTGCAATGTCTGCAATCCATTGACACTGGGAATTGAAATGTCCACAAACCATTGACACTTGGAATTGGAAGTTCCGCAATCCATTGTCACTGGGAATTGGAAGGTCAGTAATCCATTGATGCTGGGATTTGGAAGGTCATTAATCCATTGATGCTGGGATTTGGAAGGACAACAATTAGTGACACTGGGAATTGGAATGTCCACAATTCATTGAGACTTGGAATTGAAATGTCAACAATCTATTGATACTGGGAATTGGAATGTCAACAATCCAATGATACTGGAAATTGGAATGTCAACAAACCATCGAAATTGGGAATTGGAATGTCCACAATCCGCTGACACTTTGAATTGGAATGTCAATAATCCATTGACAAGGGAATTGGAATGTCAACAATCCATTGATACTGGGAAATGGAATATCAACAATCCATCGAAAGTGGGAATTGGAATGTCCACAATCCATTGACACTGGTATTTGAAATGTCCACAATCCATTGACGCTGGTAATTGGAATGTCAACTATCCATTGACACTGGGAACTGGAATGTCAACAAACTATTGACACTGATATTTGCAATGTCAACAATCAATTGACACTGGGAATTGGAATATCCACTATTCATTGAGATATGGAATTGGAATTTCAACAATCAATTGATACTGGGAATTTGAATGCAACAATCCAGTGATACTGGGAATTGGTATGTCAACAATTCATCGAAACAGGAAATTGGAATATCCACAATCCATTGACACATTGAATTGGAATGTCTGCAATCCATTGACATTGGGAATTGAAATTTCCACAATACATTGACACTGGTAATTGGAATGTCAACTAACCATTGTCACTGGGAACTGGAATGTCAACAACACATTGACACTGGGATTTGGAAAGTCAATATTCCATTGACACTGGACATTGGAATGTCAACAACCCACTGACACTGGGAATTGGCATGACAACATTCCATTGACACTGGGAATTTGAATGTCAACAATCCATTGAAACTGGGAATTGGAATGTCAACAATCCATTGACACTGGGAATTGGAATGTTAACAATCCAACGACATTGGGAATTGGAATGTCAACAATCCATTGATACCAGGAAATGTAATGTAATTAATCAATTGACACTGGGATGTGGAATGTCAATAACTAATTGAAACTGGGAATTGGAATATCAACAATCCATTGATACTGGGAATTGAATGTCAACAATCCATTGATACCAGGAATTGTAATGTCATTAATCAATTGACACTGGGATGTGGAATGTCAATAACTAATTGAAACTGGGAACTGGAATGTCAACAACCCATTGATACTTGGAATTGGAATGTCAACATTCCATTGATACCGGGAATTGTAATGTCAACAATCCATTGACACTGGGAATTGGAATGTTAACAATCAATTGATACCAGGAATTGGAATGTCATTAAGCAATTGACACTGGGATCTGGAATGTCAATAACTAATTGAAACTGGGAATTGGAATGTCAACAATTCATTGATACTGGGAATTGTAATGTCAACCATCCATTGATACTGGGAATTGTAATGTCAACAATCCATTGACACTGGGAATTGGAATGTCAACAATCCATTGAAAGTGGGATTTGCAAGGTCAACAATCCATTGACACTGGGAATTAGAATGTCAACTATCCATTGACACTGGGAACTGGAATTTCAACGATCTATTGAAAATTAGAATTGGAATGTCAACAATCCATTGAAAGTGGGATTTGCAATTTCAACAATCCATTGACACTGGGAATTGGAATGTTCACTATACATTAAGACATGGAATTGGAATGTCAACAATCCATTGACACGGGAATTGAAATGTACACATTCCATTGAAACTGCGAGTTGGAATGTCAATAATTCATTGATACTGGGATTTGGAATGTCCATAAGCCGTTGATACTGGGAATTGGAATGTCCAAAATCCATTGACGCTGGGAATTGGAACGTCAACTATCCATTAACACTTGTAATTGGAATGTCAACAATCCATTGACACTGGAATGTGGAATGTCAACAATCCATTGACACTGGGAATTGGAATGTCAGCAATCCTTTGACACTGGAATGTGGAATGTCCACAATCCATTGACTCTAGGAATTGCAATGTACAGAATCCACTGAATCTGGCAAATGGAATGTCAACAATCTGTTGACCCTGCGAATTGGAATGTCAACAAAATATTGACACTGGGAATTTAAATCTCATCAATCCATTGACACTTAGAATTGATATGTCAACATTCCATTGACACTGGGATTTGCAATGACAATAATGAATTGAAACTGGGATTGGAATGCCAACAGCCCATTGAAACTGGGAACTGGAATGTCCACAATAAATTGACAATGAGAATTGGAATGTCGATAATCTATTGACCCTGTGAATTGGAATGTCAACAATCCATTGACACTGGGAATTGGAATGTCAGCAAACCATTGACGTTGGGAATTGGAAGGTCAGTAATCCATTGACGCTGGGATTTAGAATGACAAAAATTAGTGACACTGGGAATTGGAATGTCCACAATTCGTTGAGACTTGGAATTGGAATGTCAACAATCTATTGATACTGGGAATTGGAATGTCAACAATCCAATGATACTGGAAATTGGAATGTCAACAAACCATCGAAATTGGGAATTGGAATGTCCACAATCCACTGACACTTTTAACTGGAATGTCAATAATCCATTGACAAGGGAATTGGAATGTCAATATTCCATGGATACTGGGAAATGGAATGTCTACAATTCATCGAAAGTGGGAATTGGAATGTCCACAATACATTGACACTGGTAATTGAAATGTCCACAATCCATTGACACTGGTAATTGGAATGTCAACTATCCATTGACACTGGGAACTGGAATGTCAACAAACTATTGACACTGATATTTGCAATGTCAACAATCCATTGACACTGGGAATTGGAATATCCAATATTCATTGAGACATGGAATTGGAATATCAACAATCAATTGATACTGGGAATTGGAATGTCAACAATCCAGTGATACTGGGAATTGGTACGTCAGCAATTCATCGAAACTGGGAATTGGAATGTCCACAATCCATTGATACATAGAATTGGAATGTACGCAATCCATTGACACTGGGAATTGAAATTTCCACAATACATTGACACTGGTAATTGGAATGTCAACTAACCATTGTCACTGGGAACTGGAATGTCAACAAAACATTGACACTGGGATATGAAAAGTCAATATTCCATTGACACTGGACATTGGAATGTCAACAACCCACTGACACTGGGAATTGGCATGTCAACATTCCATTGACACTGGGAATTCGAATGTCAACAATCCATTGACACTGGCAATTGAATGTCAACAATCCATTGACACTGGGAATTGTAATGTCAACAATCCATTGACACTGGGAATTGGAATGTTAACAATCGAATGACAGTGGGAATTGGAATGTCAACAATCCATTGATACCAGGATTTGGAATGTCATTAATCAATTGACACTGGGATTTGGAATATCAATAACTAATTGAAACTGGGAATTGGAATGTCATCAATCCATTGATACTGTGAATTGGAATGTCAACAATCCATTGATACTGGTAATTGGAGTATCAACAATCCATTGACACTGGGAATTGAAATGTTGACAATCCAATGACAGTGGGAATTGGAATGTCAACAATCCATTGATACCAGGAATTGGAATGTCATTAATCAATTGACACTGGGATTTGGAATGTCAATAACTAATTGAAACTGTGAATTGGAATGTCCACAATACTTTGACACTAGGAATTGGAAAGCCAGTAATCCATTGATGCTGGAATTTGGAATGACAACAATCCGGTTACACTGAGAATTTTAATGTCCACAATTCATTTAGACTTGGAATTGGAATGTCATCAATCCATTGACCTGGGAATTGGAATGTCAACAATCCATTGATACTGGGAATTGGAATGTCCAGAATCCATTGACACTTTGAATTGGACTGTCAACAATCCATTGACACTGGAAATTGGAATGTCAACAATCCATTGACAGTGGGAATTGGATTGTCAACAATCCATTGACACTGGGAACTGGAATGTCCACAATCTATTGACAGTGAGAATTGGAATCTCAACAATACATTGAAACTGGGAATTGGATTGTCTACAATGCTTTGATATTGAGAATTGGAATGACAACGATCCAGTGACACTAGAATTGAAATGTCCACAATTCATTGATGCTGGGAATTGGAATGTCCTCTATCCATTTACAGTTTCAATTGAAATGTCCACAATCTATTGACACTGGGATTAGAAATATCCACAATATATTGACATTGGGATTTGGAATGTGAACAATTCATTCAGACTGGGAACTGGAATTTCAACGATTCTTTGAAACTGGGAATTGGAATGTCAACAATCTATCGACACTGGAATTAGGAATGTCGTTAATACATTGACACTGGGAATTGGAGTGTCAGCAATCCATTGACACAGCGAGTTGAAATGACAATAATCCATTGATTCTGGGAATTGGAATGTCAACAATCCATTGACACGGGAATGTGGAATGTCAACAATCAATTGACACTGGGGATTGGAATGTCAGTAATCCATTGACGCTGGGATTTGGAATGTCCATAATCCAATTATATTGGGAATTGGAATGTGCTCAATCAATTGACAATTTGAATTGGAATGTCCGCAATCCTTTGACACAGGGAATTGAAATGTCCACAATCCATTGATACTGGGAACTGGAATGTCCACAATCCATTGACATGGAGAATTGGAATGTCAACAATATATTGAAACTGGGAATTGGATTATCTACAATTCTTTGATATTGAGATTTGGAATGACAACAATCCAGTGACACTGGGAATTGGAATGTCCACAATCCATTGATGCTGGGAATTGGAATGTCCACAATCCATTGACACTGAGGATTGGAATGTCAACAATACTTTGAAACTGGGAATTGGAATGTCAAATGATAATTGGAATGTGAACAATTCATTGACACTGGGATTTCGAATGGCATTAATCCATTGACAATGAGAATTGGAATCTCAACAATACATTGACACTGGGAATTGGATTGTCTACAATTCTTTGATATTGAGATTTGGAATGACAACAATCCAGTGACACTGGGAAATGAAATGTCCACAATCCATTGATGCTGGGAATTGGAATGAACGCAATCCATTGACAGTTCGAATTGGAATGTCAACAATCTATTGACACTGGGAATTGAAATATCCACAATCTATTGATATTGGGATTTGGAATGTAAACAAACCATTGACAATGATAATTGGAATGTGAACAATTCATTGACACTGGGATTTCGAATGTCATTAATCAATTGATACATGGAATTGGAATGTCAACAATCCATTGACACTGGGAATTGAAATGTCCACATTCCATTGACACTGCGAGTTGGAATGTCAATAATACATTGATACTTGGATTTGGAAAGTCCACAATCCATTGACACTGGGAATTGGAACGTCAACGGTGCATTAACACTTGTAATTGGAATGTCAACAATCCATTGACACTGGAATGTTGAATGTCAACAATCCATTGACACTGGGAATTGGAACGTCAGTAATCCTTTGACACTGGGAATTGAAATGTCCACAGTCGATTGACACTGGGAATTGGAATGTCCAATATCCATTGACACTGGGAACTGGAATGTCTACAACCAATTGACACTGAGAATTGCAATGTCAACAAAGCATTGAAACTGGGAATTGGATTGTCTACAATTCTTTGATATTGAGAATTTGGATGTCCACAATCCATTGAATCTGGGAATTGGAATGTCCGCAATCCATTTACAGTTTGAATTGGAATGTCCACAATCTATTGACACTGGGACTTAAAATGTCCACAATCTATTGATATTGGGATTTGAAATGTCAACAATCCATTCACACTGGGAACTGGAATTTCAACGATCCATTGAAACTGGGAATTTGAATGTCAACAATCCATTGACACTGGGATTTGAAATGTCAACAATCCATTGACACTGGAAACTGGAATGTCCACATTCCATTGATACTGGGAACTGGAATGTCAACAATCCATTGACTCTCTGATTTGGAATGACAATAATCCATTGACACTGAGCTTTGGAATGTAAACAACCCATTGACACTGGGATTTGGAAAGTTGACAACCCATTGACTCTGGGAATTGGAATGTCATAAATCCGTTGACACTGGGAATTGGAATGTCCTCAATCCATTGACACTGGGATTTGAAGTATCAACAATCCATTGACACTGGGATTTGAAATATCAACAGTCCATTGACACTGGGATTTGGAAAGTCAATAATCCATTGACACTAGATATTGGAATGTTAACATTCCATGACACTGCGAGTTGGAATGTCAATAATACATTGATACTTGCATTTGGAATGTCCATAATCCGTTGATACTGGGAATTGGAAAGTCCACAATCCATTGACACTGGAAACTGGAATGTCCACATTCCATTGATACTGGGAACTGGAATGTCAACAATCCATTGACTCTCTGATTTGGAATGTCAATAATCCATTGACACTGGGCTTTGGAAAGTTGACAACCCATTGACTCTGGGAATTGGAATGTCATAAATCCGTTGACACTGGGAATTGGAATGTCCTCAATCCATTGACACTGAGATTTGAAGTATCAACAATCCATTGACACTGGGCTTTGAAATATCAACAGTCCATTGACACTGGGATTTGAAGTATCAACAGTCCATTGACACTGGGATTTGGAAAGTCAATAATCCATTGACACTAGACATTGGAATGTCAACATTCCATTGACACTGCGAGTTGAAATGTCAATAATACATTGATGCTTGCATTTGGAATGTCCATAATCCGTTGATACTGGGAATTGGAAAGCCCACAATCCATTGACACTGGAAATTGGAACGTCAACGGTCCAATAACACTTGTAATTGGAATGTCAACAATCCATTGACACTGGAATGTTGAATGTCAACAATCAATTGACACTGGGAATTGGAAGGTCAGTAATCCTTTGACACTGGGAATTGAAATGTCCACAGTCGATTGACACTGGGAATTGGAATGTCCAATATCCATTGACACTGGGAACTGGAATGTCTACAAACAATTGACACTGAGAATTGCAATGGCAACAAAGCATTGAAACTGGGAATTGGATTTTCTACAATTCGTTGATATTGAGAATTTGGATGTCCACAATCCATTGAATCTGGGAATTGGAATGTCCGCAATCCATTTACAGTTTGAATTGGAATGTCCACAATCTATTGACACTGGGAATTGAAATGTCCACAATCTATTGATATTGGGATTTGAAATGTCAACAATCCATTCACACTGGGAACTGGAATTTCAACGATCCATTGAAACTGGGAATTTGAATGTCAACTATCCATTGACACTGGGATTTGAAATGTCAACAATCCATTGACACTGGAAACTGGAATGTCCACATTCCATTGATACTGGGAACTGGAATGTCAACAATCCATTGACTCTCTGATTTGGAATGTCAGTAATACATTGACACTGGGCATTGGAATGTAAACAACCCATTGACACTGGGATTTGGAATGTTGACAATCCATTGACCCTGGGATTTGAAGTATCAACAATCCATTGACACTGGGATTTGAAGTATCAACAGTCCATTGACACTGGTATTTGGAAAGTCAATAATCCATTGACACTGGACATTGGAATGTCAACAATCCATTGACACTGGGAATTGGAATGTCCACAATCCATTGACTCTGGGAATTGGAATGTCATCAATCCGTTGTCACTGGGAATTGGAATGTCCTCAATCCATTGACACTGGGATTTGAAGTAACAACAATCCATTGACACTGGGATTTGAAGTATCAACAATCCATTGACACTGGGATTTGAAGTATCAACAGTCCATTGAATCTGGGATTTGGAATGCCATTAATCAATTGAAACAGAGACATTGAATGTCAACAACTAATTGACACTTGGAATTGGAATGTCAACAATTCATTGACATTAGGGATTGGAATGAAAACAATCAATTAATACTTGTAATTGGAATGTCAACAATCCATCGACGCTGGAATTTGGAATGTCAACAATCCATTGACACTGCGAGTTGAAATCACAATAATTCTTTACTTCTGGGAATTGGAATGTCCACAATCCATTGACACTGGGAATTGAATGTCAACAGTCCATCAACACTTGTAATTGGAATGTCAATAATCCATTGACTTGGGAATGTGGAATGTCAACAATCCATTGACACTGGGAATTGGAATGTCAGTAATAAATTGACACTGGGATTTGGAATGTCACAATCCAATTATACTGGGAATTGGAAGGTGCTCAATCCATTGACACTTTGAATTGGAATGTCCGCAACCTTTAGACACTGGGAATTGAAATGTCCACAATCCATTGACACTTTGAATTGGAATGTCCACAATCCATTGACACTGAGAATCGGAACGTCCTCAATTCATTGACACTGAGAATTGGAATGACAAAAATCCAGTGACACTGGGAATTGGAATGTCCACAATCAATGGATGCTGGGAATTGGAATGTCCACAATCCATTTACAGTTTCAATTGCAATGTCCACAATCTATTGACACTGGGAATTGAAATATCCACAATCTCTTGACATTGGGATTTGGAATGTCCACAAAACATTGACACTGGGAACTGGAATTTCAACGATCCATTGAAACTGGGAATTGGAATGTCAACAATCCATTGACACTGGGAATTGGAATGTCCACATTCCATTGATACTGGGAACTGGATTGTCAACAATCCATTGACAATGGGATTTGAAATGTCAATAATTCATTGACATTGGGCTTTGGTAAGTAAACAACCCATTGACATTGGGATTTGGAATGTCCACAAACCATTGATTCTGGGAATTGGAATGTCATCAATCCGTTGACACTGGGAATTGGAATGTCCTCAATCCATTGATTCTGGGAATTGTAATGTCAACAATCCGTTGACACTGGGAATTGGAATGTCCTCAATCCATTGACACTGGGATTTGAAGTATCAACAATCCATTGACACTATGATTTGAAGTATCAACAGTACATTGAAACTGTGAATTGGAAAGTCAATAATCCATTGACACTGGACATTGGAATTTCAACAATCCATTGACCGGGAAAATGGAACGTGAACATTCCATTAATACTTGTAATTGGAATGTCAACAATCCATCGACACCTTGAATTGGAATGTCTGCAATCCTTTGACACTGGGAAATGAAATGTCCACAATCCATTGACACTGAGAATTGGAATGTCAACAATACATTGACACTGGGAATTGGATTGTCTACAATTCTTTGATATTGAGATTTGGAATGACAACAACCCAGTGACACTGGGAATTGGAATGTCCACAATCCAGTGACACTGAGAATTGGAATGTCCTCAATCTATTGACACTGGGAATTGAAATATCCACCATCTATTGATGTTGGGATTTGGAATGTCAACAATCCATTGACACTCGGAAAACGAACATCAACAATCCATTGACAGTGATAATTGGAATGTGAACAATTCATTGACACTGGGATTTGGAATGTCATTAATCAATTGACACAAGGATTTGGAATGTCAACAATTACTTGACCCTGGGAACCGGAATGTCCACAATACATTGACCCTGTGCATTGGAATGTCAACAATCCATTCAAAATGGGAATTGGAATGTCAACAATCGATTAACACTGGGAATTGGAATGTCAACAATCCATTAACACTTGTAATTGGAATGTGAACAAAAATTGACGCTGGGAATTTGGAATGCCAACAAACAATTGATGCTGGGAATTGGAATGTCAACAATCCATTGACACTGGGAATTGGAATGTCCATAATTCATTGATACTGGGAATTGGAATGTCCACAATCCACTGACACTGGAATGTGGCATATCAACAATCCTTGATACTGGGAATTATAATGCCAGCAATCCATTGACGCTGGGATTTGGAATTTACCCAATCCAATGATACTGCGAATTGAAATGTCCACAATCAATTGATACTGGGAATTGGAATGTCCACAATCCATTAACACTGGGAATTGGAATGTCAACAATCCATTAACACCTGTAATTGGAATGTAATTGGAATACATTGACACTGGAATTTGGAATGTCAACTACCAATTGACAATGGGAATTGGAATGTCAACAATACATTGACACTGCGGCTTGGAATGTCCATAATCCATTGATTCTGGGAATTGGAATGTCAACAGTCCATTGACACTGGGAATTGGAATGTCCACAATCCATTTACAGTTTCAATTGCAATGTCCACAATCTATTCACACTGAGAATTGAAATATCCACAATCTATTGACATTGGGATTTGGAATGTCCACAAACCATTCACACTGGGAACTGGAATTTCAACGATCCAGTGAAATGGGAATTGGAATGTCAACAATCCATTGACACTGGGATTTGCAATGTCAACAATCCATTGACACTGGGAATTGGAATGTCCACATTCCATTGATACTGGGAACTGGAATGTCAACAATCCATTGACACTGGGATTGGAATGTCAATAATCCATTGACACTGGGCTTTGGAATGTAAACAACCCATTTACACTGGGATTTGGAATGTCCACAAACCATTGATTCTGGGAATTGGAATGTCATCAATCCGTTGACACTGGGAATTGGAATGTCCTCAATCCATTGACACTGGGATTTGAAGTATCAACAATCGATTGACACTGGGATTTGAAGTATCAACAGTCCATTGACACTGGGATTTGGGAAGTCAATAATCCATTGACACTGGACATTGGAATTTCAACAATCCATTGACCAGGAAAATGGAATGTGAACAATCCATTGACACTGGTATTTGGAATGTCATTAATCAGTTGAAACAGAGACTTTTAATCCCAACAACTAATTGACACATGGAATTGGTATATCAACAATTCATTGACATTAGGGACTGGAATGTCAACAATCAATTAATACTTGTAATTGGAATGTCACCAATCCATCGACACGAGGAATCGGAATGTCAACAATCCATTGACACTGCGAGTTGAAATGTCAATAATCCATTGATTCTGGGAACTGGAAAGGTCACAATCCATTGACACTGGGAATTGGAATGTCAACATTCCAACAACACTTGTAATTGGAATGTCAACAATCCATTGACACGGGAAAGTGAAATGTCAAAAAACCATTGACACTGGGAATTGGAATGTCAGTAATCCATTGAGGCTGGGATTTTAATGTCCACAATCCAATTATACTGGGAATTGGAAATTGCTCAATCCATTGATAATGGGAATTGGAATGTCCGCAATCCTTTAACACTGGGAAATGAAATGTCCACAATCCATTGACACTGAGAATTGGAATGTCAACAATACATTGACACGGGGAATTGGATTGTCTACAATTCTTTGATGTTGAGATTTGGAATGACAACAATCCAGTGACACTGGGAATTGAAATGTCCACAATCCATTGAGACTGAGAATTGGAATGTCCACAATCTATTGACACTGGGAATTGAAATATCCACAATCGATTGATATTGGGATTTGGAATGTCAACAATCCATTGACACTCGGAATTAAAACGTCAACAATCCATTGACAATGATAATTGGAATGTGAACAATTCATTGACACTGGGATTTGGAATGACAGGAATCAATTGACACAATGATATGGAATGTCAACAACTACTTGACCCTCGGAATTGGAATGTCCACAATACATTGACACTGTGCATTGGAATGTCAACAATCCATTGAAACTGGGAATTGGAATGTCAACAATCGATTGCCACTGGGAATTGGAATGTCAACAATCCATTAACAAATGTAATTGGAATGTGAAGAATACATTGACACAAGGATTTGGAATGTCAACAAACAATTGACGCTGGGAATTGGAATGTCAACAATCCATTGACACTGCGATTTGGAATGTCCATAATCCATTGATACTGGGAATTGGAATGTCCACAATCCATTGACACTGGGAATTGGAATGTCAAAAGTCCATTAACACTTGTAATTGGAATGTCAACAATCCATTGACACTGGAATGTGGCATATCAACAATCCTTGACACTGGGAATTAGAATGTCAGTAATCCATTGACGCTGGGATTTGGAATGTCCACAATCCAATGACACTGCGAATTGAAACGTCCACAATCAATTGATACTGGGAATTGGAATGTCCAAAAACCATTAACACTGGGAATTGGAATGTCAACAATACATTAACACTGGAATTTGGAATGTCAACAACCAATTGACACTGGGAATTGGAATGTCCACAAACCATTGAAACTTTGAATTGCAATGTTCACAATCCATTGACAATGGTAATTGAAATGTCCACAATCCATTGACACTGGGAATTGGAATGTCAACAAGCCATTGACACTGCGATTTGGAATGTCCATAATCCATTCATACTGGGAATTGGAATGTCCACAATCCATTTACACTGGGAATTGGAATGTCAACAGACCATTAACAATTGTAATTGGAATGTCAACAATTCATTGACACTGGGAATTGGAATGTCAGTAATCCATTGACGCCAGGATTCGGAATGTCCACAATCCAATGATATTGGGAATTGGAATGTCCACAATCCATTGATACTGGGATTTGGAATGTCCATAATCCATTGATACTGGTAATTGAAATGTTCACAATTCATTGACACTTGGAATCGGAATGTCCAATATCCATTGACACTGGGAATTAGAATGTACACAATCCATTGACACTGAGAATTGGAATGTCAACAATTCATTGACACTGGGAATTGGATTGTCTACAATTCTTTAATATTGAGAATTGGAATGACAATAATCCAGTGACACTGGGAATTGGAATGTCCAAAATACATTGACACTGTGCATTGGAATGTCAACAATCCATTAACACTTGTAAATGGAATGTCAACAATTCATTGACACTGGGGATGGGAATGTCCACAATCCATTGACACTGGGAATTTGGAATGTCAACAATACATTGACACTGGAATTTGGAATGTCAACAACCAATTGACACTGGGAATTGGAATGTCAACAACCAATTGACACTGGGAATTGGAATGTCAACAATCCATTGACACTGCGATTTGGAATGTCCATTATCCATTGATACTGGGAATTGGAATGTCCTCAAACCATTGACACTGGGAATTGGAATGTCAACAGTCCATTAACACTTGTAATTGTAATGTCAACAATCCATTGACACTGGAATGTGGAATGTCAACAATCCATTGACACTGGGAATTGGAATGTCAGTAATCCATTGATGCTGGGAATTGGAATGTCCACAATCCAATGATACTGGGAATTGGAATGTCCACAATCCTTTATACTGGTAATTGAAATGTTCACAATTCCTTGATGCTGGGAATTGTACTGTCCAATATCCATTGACACTGGGAACTGGAATGTCCGCAATCCATTGACAGTTTGAATTGGAATGTCCACAATTTATTGACACTGGGAATTGAAATATCCACAATCTAATGACATTGGGACTTGGAATGTCAACAATCCATTGATACTGGGAATTGGAATGTCAACTATCCATTGACAGTGAGAATTAGAATGTGAACAATCCATTGACACAAGGATTTGGAATGTCAACAACTACTTGACACTGGGAATTGGAATGTCCACAATACATTGACACTGTGAATTGAAATGTCAACAATCCATTGACACTGGGAATTGGAATGTCAGCAATTCATTGACACTGGGAATTGGAATGTCCACAATCCATTGACACTGGGAATTGGAATGTCAACAATCCATTAACGATTGTAATTGGAATGTCAACAATACATTGACACTGGAATTTGGAATGTCAACAATACATTGACACTGGGAATAGGAAAGTCAACAACTCATTCAAACTGCGATTTGGAATGTCAATAATCCATTGGCACTGGAATTTGGAATGTCCACAATACATGTACACTAGGACTTGGAATGTCAACAATCTATTCACACTTATAATTGAAATGTCAACAATACATTGACACGAGAATTTGGAATGTCAACAATTCATTGATACTAGGAATTGGAATGTCAACAATACATCGAAACTGGGAATTGAAATGTTCACAAACCATTGACACTTGGAATTGGAATGTCCATCATCCATTGATACTGGGAATTGGAATGTCAACAATCCATTGACACTGGGAATTGGAATGTCAGCAATCCATTGACACTGGGAATTGGAATGTCAGCAATCCATTGACGCTGGGATTTGGAACGTCCGCAATCCAATGATAATGGGAATTGGAATGTCCACAGTACATTGATACTGGGAATTGGAATGTCCACAATCCATTGACACTTTGAATTGGAATGTCAACAATCCATCAAAACTGAGAATAGGAATGTCCACAATCCATTTACACATTGAATTGGAATGTCAACAATCCATTGATAATTGGAATTGAAATGTCAACAATCCATCGAATGTGGAAATTGGAATGTCCACAATCCATTGACACTGGGAATTGGAATGTCAACTATCCATTGACACTTTGAATTGGAATATCCACTATTCATTGAGATATGGAATTGCAATATCAACAATCAATTGATACTGGGAATTTGAAAGTCAACAATTCATTAATACTGGGAATTGGAATGTGCACAATCAATTGACACTTTGAATTGGAATGTCCGCAATCTATTGACACTTTGAAATGAAATGTCCACAATACATTGAAACTGGGAATTCGAATGTCAGCTATCCGTTGCCACTGGGAACTGGAATGTCAACAATACATTGACACTGGGATTTGGAAAGTCAATAATTCATTAACACTGGACATTGGAATGTCAACATTCCAATGACACTGGGATTTTGGAATGTCAACAATCGATTGACACTGGGAATTGCAATGTCAAAAATCCATCAAAACTGAGAATAGGATGTCCACAATCCATTGACACATTGAATTGGAATGTCAAGAATCCATTGATACTGGGAATGGAAATGTCAACAATCCGTCGAATGTGGGTATTGGAATGTGCACAATCCATTGACACTGGTAATTGAAATGTCCTCAATACATTGACACTGGGAATTGGAATGTCAACTATCCATTGAAACTGGGAATTGGAATATCCACTATTCATTGAGACATGGAATTGCAATATAAACAATCAATTGATACTGGGAATTTGAAAGTCAACAATTCATTGATACTGGGAATTGCAATATCAACATTCCATCGAAACTGGGAATTGGAATGTGCACAATCCATTGACACTTTGAATTGGAATGTCAGCAATCCATTGACACAGGGAATTGAAAAGTCCACGATAAATTGACACTGGGAATTGGAATGTCAACTATCCATTGTCACTGGGAACTTGACTGTCAACAATACATTGACACTGGGATTTGGAAAGTCAATAATCCATTAACACTGGACATTGGAAGGTCCACAATCCATTGACACTGGGAATTGGAATGTCAACAATTAATTGACAACAGGAAATGGAATATCCTCAATCTATTGAAAATGGAATTTGGAATATCAACATACCATTGACACTAGGAATTGGAATGTCAACAATCCATTGACACGAGGATTCGGAATGTCAACAATACATTGCCACTGGGAATTGGAATGTCAAAAGTCCATCAAAACTGGGAATAGGAATGTCAACAATCCATTGACAATTTTAATTGGAATGTCAACAATCCATTGACACTGGGAATTGGAATTTCAACAATCCATCGAAACTGGGAATAGGAATGTCAACAATTCATTGACACTGGGAATTTAAATGGCCACAATCCATTGACATTGGGAATTGGAATGGCAACTAGCCATTCGCTCTGGGAACTGGAATGTCAAAGATCAATTGAAACTAGGAATATGAACAATCCATGGACATTGGGAATTGGAATGTCCACAATTCATTGAGACTTGGAATTGGAATGTCCGCAATCCATTGACACTGGGAATTGAAATGTCCACAATCCATTGACACTGGGAATTGGAATGTCAACTATCCATTGATACTGGGATTTGGAATGTCCACAATCCATTGACTCCGGGAATTGGAATGTCAACAATCTGTTGACACTGCGTATTGGAATGTCAACAAAATCTTGACACTGGGAATTTGAATGTCAACAATCCATTGACACTTGGAATTGGTATATCAACAATCCATTGACACAGGGATTTGGAATGTCAACAATCCATTGACACTGCGAATTGGAATGTGAACAATTAATTGACACTGGGATTTGCAATGACAATAATGAATTGAAACTGGGATTTGGAATGTCAACAGCCCATTGAAACTGGGAACAGAAATGTCCACAATACATTGACACTGAGAATTGGAATGTCGTTAATCCATTGACACTGCGAATTGGAATGTCAACAATCCATTGACACTGGGAAAAGGAATGTCAGCAATCCATTGACGCTGGGAATTGTAATGTCAACAATCCATTGATACTAGGAATTGGAATGTCAATAATCCATCGAAACTGGGAATTGGAATGTCCACAAACCATTGAAACTTGGAATTGCAATGTCCACAATACATTGACATTGGGAATTGAAATGTCCACAAACCATTGACACTTGGAATTGGAATGACCGCAATCCATTGTCACTGGGAATTGTAATGTCAGTAATCCATTGACGCTGGGATTTGGAATGACAACAATTAGTGACACTGTGAATTGGAATGTCAACAACCCATTGATACGGGAATTGAAACGTCAACAATCCATTGATACTGGAAATTGGAATGTCACTAAACCATCGAAATTGGGAATTAGAATGTCCACAATCCATTGACACTTTGAATATAAATGTCAACAATCCATTGACACTGGGAATTGAAATGTCAACAATCCATTGACATCGGGAATTGGAATGTCATCAAGCCATTGATACTGGGAATTGGAATATCAACAATCCATCGATAATGGGAATAGGAATGTCAACAATCCATGAAACTTTGAATTGGAAAGTCAACAACTAATTGACACTCGGAGTTGGAATGCCAACAGTCCATTGAAATTGGGAATTGGAATGTCCACAATCAATTGACACTGGGAATTGGAATGTCAACTATCCATTCAAACTGGGAACTGGAATTTCACTGATCCATTGAAACTGGGAATTGGAATGTCAATAATCCATTGTCACTGGGATTTGCAATGTCAACAATCCATTGACACCGGGAATTGGAATGTCATCAAGCCATTGATACTGGGAATTGGAATATCAACAATCCATCGATAATGGGAATAGGAATGTCAACAATCCATGAAACTTTGAATTGGAAAGTCAACAACTAATTGACACTCGGAGTTGGAATGTCAACAATCTATTGATACTGGGAATTGGAATGCCAACAGTCCATTGAAATTGGGAATTGGAATGTCCACAATCAATTGACACTGGGAATTGGAATGTCAACTATCCATTCAAACTGGGAACTGGAATTTCACTGATCCATTGAAACTGGGAATTGGAATGTCAATAATCCATTGTCACTGGGATTTGCAATGTCAACAATCCATTGGTATTGGGAATTGGAATGTCAACTGTTCATTGAGACATGGAATTGGAATGTCAACAATCCATTGACACTGGGAATTGAAATGTCCACATTCCATTGACAGTGGGAATTGGAATGTCATTAATAAATTGAAACAGAGATTTTGAAAGTCAACAACTAATTGACACTTGCAATTTGGAATGTCAACAATCCATCGACACTGGAATTTGGAATGTCAACAATGCATTGACACTGGGAATTGGAATGTCAACAATCCATCGAAACTGGGAATAGGAATGTCAACAATTCATTGACACTGGGAATTTAAATGGCCACAATCCATTGACATTGGGAATTGGAATGGCAACTAGCCATTCACTCTGGGAACTGGAATGTCAAAGATCAATTGAAACTAGGAATATGAACAATCCATGGACATTGGGAATTGGAATGTCCACTATTCATTGAGACATGGAATTGGAATGACAACAATTAATTCACACTGGGAATTGGAATGACCACAATTCATTGAGATTTGGAATTGGAATGTCCGCAATCCATTGAAACTGAGAATTGGAATGCGTTAATCCATTGACAATGCGAATTGGAATGTCAACAATCCATTGACACTGTTATTTGGAATGTCAACAATCCACTGACACTGGGAAAAGGAATGTCAGCAATCCATTGACGCTGGGAATTGTAATGTCAACAATCCATCGAAACTGGGAATTGGAATGTGCACAAACCATTGAAACTTGGAATTGCAGTGTCCACAATACATTGACATTGGGATGTGAAATGTCTACAAACCATTGACACTTGGAATTGGAATGTCCGCAATCCATTGTCACTGGGAATTGTAATGTCAGTAATCCATTGACGCTGGGATTTGGAATGACAACAATTAGTGGCACTGTGAATTGGAATGTCAACAATCCATTGATACGGGAATTGAAACGTCAACAATCCATTGATACTGGAAATTGGAATGTCAACAATGCATTGACACTGCGAGTTGGAATGTCAATAATCCCTTGACACTGGGAATTCGAATATCCACAATCCATTGACACTGGGAATTGGAATGTCAACAGTCCATTAACACTTGTAAATGGAATGTTTACAATCCAATGACACTGGAATGTGGAATGTCTACAATCCATTGACACTGGGAATTGGAATGACATTAATCCACTGACGCTTGGATTTGGAATGGCCACAGAACAATGGTACTGGTAATTGGAATGTCCGCAATACATTGCTATTGGGTATTGGAATGTCCATCATCAATTCACACTTTTAATTGGAATGTTCGCAATCCATTAACACTGGGAATTGAAATGTCCACAATCCATTGACACTGGGAATTGGAATGTCCACTATTCATTGGCACTGGGAACTGGAATGTCCACAATCCATTGAAACTGGGAATTGGAATGTCAACAATCCATTGACTCTGGTAATTGGAATGTCAACAATCCTTCGAAACTGGGAACTGGAATGTCAGCAATCCATTGATATTTTGAATTGGAATGTCAACAATCCATTGACACTGGGAATTGGAATGTCAACAATCCATCGAAACTGGGAATTGGAATGTCCACAATCCATTGACACTGGGAATTGGAATGTCAACAATCCATCGAAACTGGGAATTTGAATGTCCACAATCCATTGACACTGGGAATTGAAATGTCCACAAGCCAATGACACTGGGAATTGGAATGGCAACTATCCATTCACTCTGGGAACTGGAATGTCAACGATCCATTGAAACTGGGAACTGGAATGTCAACAAACCATTGATACTGGGATTTTGAATGTTAACAATCCAACGACATTGGGAATTGGAATGTCAACAATCCATTGACACTGTTATTTGGAATGTCAACAATCCACTGACACTGGGAAAAGGAATATCAGTGATCCATTGACGCTGGGATTTGGAATGACAACAATTAGTGGCACTGTGAATTGGAATGTCAACAATCCATTGATACGGGAATTGAAACGTCAACAATCCATTGATACGGGAATTGAAACGTCAACAATCCATTGATACTGGAAATTGGAATGTCAACAATGCATTGACACTGCGAGTTGGAATGTCAATAATCCCTTGACACTGGGAATTCGAATATCCACAATCCATTGACACTGGGAATTGGAATGTCAACAGTCCATTAACACTTGTAAGTGGAATGTCTACAATCCATTGAAACTGGAATGTGGAATGTCTACAATCCATTGACACTGAGAATTGGAATGTCTATAATCCATTGACACTGTGAATTGGAATGTCAACAATTCATCGAAACTGGGAATTAAAATGTCAACAAACCATTGACACTGGGATTTGCAATGTCCACAATCCATTGACACTGGGAATTGGAATGTCCACTATTCATTGGCACTGGGAACTGGAATGTCCACAATCCATTGAAACTGGGAATTGGAATGGCAACTATCCATTCACTCTGGGAACTGGAATGTCAACGATCCATTGAAACAGGGAACTGGAATGTCAACTAACCATTGACACTGGGATTTGCAATGTGAACAATCCATGGACATTGGGAATTGAAATGTCCACTATTCATTGAGACATGGAATTGGAATGACAACAATCAATTTACACTGGGAATTGAAATGTCCACAATACATTGACACTGGGAATTGGAATGACAACAATCCATTGACGCTTGGAATTGGTATGTCAACAATCCATTGACACTGGGATTTGGAATGTCAACAATCCATTGACACTGGGAATTGGAATGTCAACAATCTATTGAAACTGGGATTTTCAATGACAATAATGAATTGAAACTGGGATTTGGAATGTCCACAATACATTGACACTGAGAATTGGAATGTCTATAATCCATTGACACTGTGAATTGGAATGTCAACAATCCATTGACTTTGTTATTAGGAATGTCTACAATCCATTGACACTGGGAATTGGAATGTCAACAATCCATTGACACTTGGAATTGGTATGTCAACAATCCATTGAAACTGGGATTTGGAATGTCAACAATCCATTGAAACTGGGATTTGGAATGTCAACAATCCATTGACACTGAGAATTGGAATGTCTATAATCCATTGACACTGTGAATTGGAATGTCAACAATCCATTGACACTGTTATTAGGAATGTCAACAATCCATTGACACTGGGAATTGGAATGTCAGCAATCCATTGACGCTGGGAATTGGGATGTCAACAATCCATTGATACTGGTAATTGGAATGTCAACAATCCTTCGAAACTGGGAACTGGAATGTCAACAATCCATTGATATTTTGAATTGGAATGTCCACAATCCATTGACACTGGGAATTGAAATGTCCACAAGCCAATGACACTGGGATTTGGAATGTGAACGATCCATTGAAACTGGGAACTGGAATGTCAACGATCCATTGAAACTGGGAACTGGAATGTCAACGATCCATTGAAACTGGGAACTGGAATGTCAACAAACCATTGACACTGGGATTTGCAATGTGAACAATCCATGGACATTGGGAATTGGAATGTCCACTATTCATTGAGATATGGAATTGGAATGACAACAATCAATTGACACTGGGAATTGGTAAGTCAACAATCCATTGAAACTGGGATTTGGAATGTCAACAATCCATTGAAACTTGGAATTGCAGTGTCCACAATACATTGACATTGGGAATTGAAATGTCTGCAAACCATTGACACTTGGAATTGGAATGTCCGCAATCCATTGTCACTGGGAATTGTAATGTCAGTAATCCATTGACGCTGGGATTTGGAATGACAACAATTAGTGACACTGTGAATTGGAATGTCAACAACCCATTGATACGGGAATTGAAACGTCAACAATCCATTGATACTGGAAATTGGAATGTCACTAAACCATCGAAATTGGGAATTAGAATGTCCACAATCCATTGACACTTTGAATATAAATGTCAACAATCCATTGACACTGGGAATTGAAATGTCAACAATCCATTGACACCGGGAATTGGAATGTCATCAAGCCATTGATACTGGGAATTGGAATATCAACAATCCATCGATAATGGGAATAGGAATGTCAACAATCCATGAAACTTTGAATTGGAAAGTCAACAACTAATTGACACTCGGAGTTGGAATGTCAACAATCTATTGATACTGGGAATTAGAATGCCAACAGTCCATTGAAATTGGGAATTGGAATGTCCACAATCAATTGACACTGGGAATTGGAATGTCAACTATCCATTCAAACTGGGAACTGGAATTTCACTGATCCATTGAAACTGGGAATTGGAATGTCAATAATCCATTGTCACTGGGATTTGCAATGTCAACAATCCATTGGTATTGGGAATTGGAATGTCAACTGTTCATTGAGACATGGAATTGGAATGTCAACAATCCATTGACACTGGGAATTGAAATGTCCACATTCCATTGACAGTGGGAATTGGAATGTCATTAATAATTTGAAACAGAGATTTTGAAAGTCAACAACTAATTGACACTTGCAATTTGGAATGTCAACAATCCATCGACACTGGAATTTGAAATGTCAACAATGCATTGACACTGGGAATTGGAATGTCAACAATCCATCGAAACTGGGAATAGGAATGTCAACAATTCATTGACACTGGGAATTTAAATGGCCACAATCCATTGACATTGGGAATTGGAATGGCAACTAGCCATTCACTCTGGGAACTGGAATGTCAAAGATCAATTGAAACTAGGAATATGAACAATCCATGGACATTGGGAATTGGAATGTCCACTATTCATTGAGACATGGAATTGGAATGACAACAATTAATTCACACTGGGAATTGGAATGACCACAATTCATTGAGACTTGGAATTGGAATGTCCGCAATCCATTGAAACTGGGAATTGAAATGTCCACAATCCATTGACACTGGGAATTGGAATGTCAACTATCCATTGATACTGGGATTTGGAATGTCCACAATCCATTGACTCCGGGAATTGGAATGTCAACAATCTGTTGACACTGCGTATTGGAATGTCAACAAAACCTTGACACTGGGAATTTGAATGTTAACAATCCATTGACACTTGGAATTGGTATGTCAACAATCCATTGACACTGGGATTTGGAATGTCAACAATCCATTGACACTGCGAATTGGAATGTGAACAATTAATTGACACTGGGATTTGCAATGACAATAATGAATTGAAACTGGGATTTGGAATGTCAACAGCCCATTGAAACTGGGATCTGAAATGTCCACAATACATTGACACTGAGAATTGGAATGCGTTAATCCATTGACAATGCGAATTGGAATGTCAACAATCCATTGACACTGTTATTTGGAATGTCAACAATCCACTGACACTGGGAAAAGGAATGTCAGCAATCCATTGACGCTGGGAATTGTAATGTCAACAATCCATCGAAACTGGGAATTGGAATGTGCACAAACCATTGAAACTTGGAATTGCAGTGTCCACAATACATTGACATTGGGATGTGAAATGTCTACAAACCATTGACACTTGGAATTGGAATGTCCGCAATCCATTGTCACTGGGAATTGTAATGTCAGTAATCCATTGACGCTGGGATTTGGAATGACAACAATTAGTGGCACTGTGAATTGGAATGTCAACAATCCATTGATACGGGAATTGAAACGTCAACAATCCATTGATACTGGAAATTGGAATGTCAACAATGCATTGACACTGCGAGTTGGAATGTCAATAATCCCTTGACACTGGGAATTCGAATATCCACAATCCATTGACACTCGGAATTGGAATGTCAACAGTCCATTAACACTTGTAAATGGAATGTTTACAATCCAATGACACTGGAATGTGGAATGTCTACAATCCATTGACACTGGGAATTGGAATGACATTAATCCACTGACGCTTGGATTTGGAATGGCCACAGAACAATGATACTGGTAATTGGAATGTCCGCAATACATTGCTATTGGGTATTGGAATGTCCATCATCAATTCACACTTTTAATTGGAATGTTCGCAATCCATTAACACTGGGAATTGAAATGTCCACAATCCATTGACACTGGGAATTGGAATGTCCACTATTCATTGGCACTGGGAACTGGAATGTCCACAATCCATTGAAACTGGGAATTGGAATGTCAACAATCCATTGACTCTGGTAATTGGAATGTCAACAATCCTTCGAAACTGGGAACTGGAATGTCAGCAATCCATTGATATTTTGAATTGGAATGTCAACAATCCATTGACACTGGGAATTGGAATGTCAACAATCCATCGAAACTGGGAATTGGAATGTCCACAATCCATTGACACTGGGAATTGAAATGTCCACAAGCCAATGACACTGGGAATTGGAATGGCAACTATCCATTCACTCTGGGAACTGGAATGTCAACGATCCATTGAAACTGGGAACTGGAATGTCAACAAACCATTGATACTGGGATTTTGAATGTTAACAATCCAACGACATTTGGAATTGGAATGTCACAATCCATTGACACTGTTATTTGGAATGTCAGCAATCCACTGACACTGGGAAAAGGAATATCAGTGATCCATTGACGCTGGGATTTGGAATGACAACAATTAGTGGCACTGTGAATTGGAATGTCAACAATCCATTGATACGGGAATTGAAACGTCAACAATCCATTGATACGGGAATTGAAACGTCAACAATCCATTGATACTGGAAATTGGAATGTCAACAATGCATTGACACTGCGAGTTGGAATGTCAATAATCCCTTGACACTGGGAATTCGAATATCCACAATCCATTGACACTGGGAATTGGAATGTCAACAGTCCATTAACACTTGTAAGTGGAATGTCTACAATCCATTGAAACTGGAATGTGGAATGTCTACAATCCATTGACACTGAGAATTGGAATGTCTATAATCCATTGACACTGTGAATTGGAATGTCAACAATTCATCGAAACTGGGAATTAAAATGTCAACAAACCATTGACACTGGGATTTGCAATGTCCACAATCCATTGACACTGGGAATTGGAATGTCCATTATTCATTGGCACTGGGAACTGGAATGTCCACAATCCATTGAAACTGGGAATTGGAATGGCAACTATCCATTCACTCTGGGAACTGGAATGTCAACGATCCATTGAAACTGGGAACTGGAATGTCAACTAACCATTGACACTGGGATTTGCAATGTGAACAATCCATGGACATTGGGAATTGAAATGTCCACTATTCATTGAGACATGGAATTGGAATGACAACAATCAATTTACACTGGGAATTGAAATGTCCACAATACATTGACACTGGGAATTGGAATGACAACAATCCATTGACGCTTGGAATTGGTATGTCAACAATCCATTGACACTGGGATTTGGAATGTCAACAATCCATTGACACTGGGAATTGGAATGTCAACAATCTATTGAAACTGGGATTTTCAATGACAATAATGAATTGAAACTGGGATTTGGAATGTCCACAATACATTGACACTGAGAATTGGAATGTCTATAATCCATTGACACTGTGAATTGGAATGTCAACAATCCATTGACTTTGTTATTAGGAATGTCTACAATCCATTGACACTGGGAATTGGAATGTCAACAATCCATTGACACTTGGAATTGGTATGTCAACAATCCATTGAAACTGGGATTTGGAATGTCAACAATCCATTGAAACTGGGATTTGGAATGTCAACAATCCATTGACACTGAGAATTGGAATGTCTATAATCCATTGACACTGTGAATTGGAATGTCAACAATCCATTGACACTGTTATTAGGAATGTCAACAATCCATTGACACTGGGAATTGGAATGTCAGCAATCCATTGACGCTGGGAATTGGGATGTCAACAATCCATTGATACTGGTAATTGGAATGTCAACAATCCTTCGAAACTGGGAACTGGAATGTCAACAATCCATTGATATTTTGAATTGGAATGTCAACAATCCATTGACACTGGGAATTGGAATCTCAACAATCCATCGAAACTGGGAACTGGAATGTCCACAATCCATTGACACTGGGAATTGAAATGTCCACAAGCCAATGACACTGGGAATTGGAATGGCAACAATCAATTCACTCTGGGAACTGGAATGTCAACGATCCATTGAAACTGGGAACTGGAATGTCAACAAACCATTGATACTGGGATTTGCAACGTGAACAATCCATGGACATTGGGAATTGGAATGTCCACTATTCATTGAGACATGGAATTGGAATGTCAACAATCCATTGACACTTGGAATTGGTATGTCAACAATCCATTGACACTGGGATTTGGAATGACAACAATCCATTGACACTGGAAATTGGAATGTCAACAATCTATTGAAACTGGGATTTTCAATGACAATAATGAATTGAAACTGGGATTTGGAATGTCCACAATACATTGACACTGTGAATTGGAATGTCAGCAATCCATTGACGCTCGGAATTGGAATGTCAACAATCCATTGACGCTGGGAATTGGAATGTCAGCATTCCATTGACGCTGGGAATTGGAATGTCAACAATCCATTGATACTACGAATGGGAATGTCAACAATCCATCGAAACTGGGAATTGGAATGTCCACAAACCATTGAAACTTGGAATTGGCATGTCAGTAATCCATTGCTAATGCGAATTGCAATGTCAACAATCCATCGAAAATGGGAATAGTATTGTCAACAATCCATTGACACTTTGAATTGGAATGTCAACAATCCATTGACGTTGGGATTTGGAATGAAATCAATTAGTGACACTGGGACTTGGAATGACCAGAATTAATTGAGACTTGGAATTGGAATGTCCGCATTCCATTGACACTAGGAATTGAAATATCCACAATCCATTGACACTGGGAATTGGAATGTCCACTATTCATTGGCACTGGGAACTGGAATGTCTACAATCCATTGAAACTGGGAATTGGATTTCAACAATCCATTGACACTGGGAATTGAAATGTCCACAATCCATTGACACTGGGAATTGAAATGTCCACAAGCCAATGACACTGGGAATTGGAATGGCAACTATCCATTCACTCTGGGAACTGGAATGTCAACGATCCATTGACACTGGGAATTGGAATGTCAACAATCCATTGAAACTGGGAATTGGAATGTCAACAATCTATTGAAACTGGGATTTTCAATGACAATAATGAATTGAAACTGGGATTTGGAATGTCCACAATACATTGACACTGAGAATTGGAATGTCTATAATCCATTGACACTGTGAATTGGAATGTCAACAATCCATTGACACTGTTATTAGGAATGTCAACAATCCATTGACGCTGGGAATTGGGATGTCAACAATCCATTGACACTGTTATTAGGAATGTCAACAATCCATTAACACTGGGAATTGGAATGTCCACAATCCATTGACACTGGGAATTGAAATGTCCACAAGCCAATGACACTGGGAATTGGAATGGCAACTATCCATTCACTCTGGGAACTGGAATGTCAACGATCCATTGAAACTGGGAACTGGAATTTCAACAAACCATTGATACTGGGATTTGCAATGTGAACAATCCATGGACATTGGGAATTGAAATGTCCACTATTCATTGACACTGGGAACTGGAATGTCAACAATCCATCGAAAATAGGAATAGGATTGTCAACAATCCATTGACACTGGGAATTGGAATGTCCATTATTCATTGGCACTGGGAACTGGAATGTCGACAATCCATTGAAACTGGGAATTGGATGTCAACAATCCATTGACACTGGGAATTGGAATGTCCACAAGCCAATGACACTGGGAATTGGAATGGCAACTATCCATTCACTCTGGGAACTGGAATGTCAATGATCCATTGAAACTGGGAACTGGAATGTCAACAAACCATTGACACTGGTATTTGCAATGTGAACAATCCATGGACATTGGGAATTGGAATGTCCACTATTCATTTAGATATGGAATTGGAATGACAACAATCCATTGACACTGGGAATTGAAATGTCCACAATACATTGACGCTGTGAATTGGAATGTCAACAATCCATTGAAACTGGGATTTGGAATGTCAACAATCCATTGAAACTTGGAATTGGAATGTCCGCAATCCATTGTCACTGGGAATTGTAATGTCAGTAATCCATTGACGCTGGGATTTGGAATGACAACAATTAGTGGCACTGTGAATTGGAATGTCAACAATCCATTGACGCTGGGATTTGGAATGTCAACAATCCATTGAGACTGGGAATTGGAATGTCAACAATCCATTGACACTGTTATTAGGAATGTCAACAATCCATTGACACTGGGAATTGGAATGTCAGCAATCCATTGACGCTGGGTATTGGGATGTCAACAAATCATTGATACTGGTAATTGGAATGTCAACAATCCTTCGAAACTGGGAACTGGAATGTCAACAATCCATTGATATTTTGAATTGGAATGTCCACAATCCATTCACACTGGGAATTGAAATGTCCACAAGCCAATGACACTGGGAATTGGAATGGCAACTATCCATTCACTCTGGGAACTGGAATGTCAACGATCCATTGAAACTGGGAACTGGAATGTCAACAAACCATTGATACTGGGATTTGCAATGTGAACAATCCATGGACATTGGGAATTGGAATGTCCACTATTCATTGAGACATGGAATTGGAATGACAACAATCAATTGACACTGGGAATTGAAATGTCCACAAGCGAATGACACTGGGAATTGGAATGGCAACAATCCATTCACTCTGGGAACTGGAATGTCAACGATCCATTGAAACTGGGAATTGGAATGTCAGCAATCCATTGACTCTCGGAATTGGAATGTCAACAATCCATTGACGCTGGGAATTGGAATGTCAGCAATCCATTGACGCTGGGAATTGGAATGTCAACAATCCATTGATACTACGAATGGGAATGTCAACAATCCATCGAAACTGGGAATTGGAATGTCCACAAACCATTGAAACTTGGAATTGGCATGTCAGTAATCCATTGCTAATGCGAATTGGAAGTCAACAATCCATCGAAAATGGGAATAGTATTGTCAACAATCCATTGACACTTTGAATTGGACTGTCAACAATCCATTGACGTTGGGATTTGGAATGACAACAATTAGTGACACTGGGACTTGGAATGAACAGAATTAATTGAGACTTGGAATTGGAATGTCCGCATTCCATTGACACTAGGAATTGAAATGTCAACAATCCATCGAAAATGGGAATAGGATTGTCAACAATCCATTGACACTGGGAATTGGAATGTCCACTATTCATTGGCACTGGGAACTGGAATGTCCACAATCCATTGAAACTGGGAATTGGAATGTCAACAATCCATCGAAACTGGGAATTGAAATGTCCACAAGCCAATGACACTGGGAATTGGAATGGCAACTATCCATTCACTCTGGGAATTGGAATGTCAACAATCCATTGACACTGGGATTTGGAATGTCAACAATCCATTGACACTGGGAATTGGATGTCAACAATCCATTGACACTGGGAATTGGAATGTCCACAATCCATCGAAACTGGGAATTGAAATGTCCACAATCCATTGACACTGGGATTTGGAATGTCCACAATCCATCGAAACTGGGAATTGAAATGTCTATAATCCATTGACACTGGGAATTGGAATGGCAACTATCCATTCACTCTGGGAACTGTAATGTCAACGATCCATTGACACTGGGAATTGGAATGTCCACAATACATTGACACTGAGAATTGGAATGTCTATAATCCATTGACACTGTGAATTGGAATGTCAACAATGCATCGAAACTGGGAATTGAAATGTCAACAATCCATTGAAACTGGGAATTGGATGTCAACAATCCATTGACACTGGGAATTGGAATGTCAACAATCCATCGAAACTGGGAATTGAAATGTCCACAAGCCAATGACACTGGGAATTGGAATGGCAACAATCCATTCACTCTGGGAACTGGAATGTCAATGATCCATTGAAACTGGGAACTGGAATGTCAACAATCCATTGAAACTGGGATTTGGAATGTGAACGATCCATTGAAACTGGGAACTGGAATGTCAACGATCCATTGAAACTGGGAACTGGAATGTCAACGATCCATTGAAACTGGGAACTGGAATGTCAACAAACCATTGACACTGGGATTTGCAATGTGAACAATCCATGGACATTGGGAATTGGAATGTCCACTATTCATTGAGATATGGAATTGGAATGACAACAATCAATTGACACTGGGAATTGGTAAGTCAACAATCCATTGAAACTGGGATTTGGAATGTCAACAATCCATTGAAACTTGGAATTGCAGTGTCCACAATACATTGACATTGGGAATTGAAATGTCTACAAACCATTGACACTTGGAATTGTAATGTCCGCAATCCATTGTCACTGGGAATTGTAATGTCAGTAATCCATTGACGCTGGGATTTGGAATGACAACAATTAGTGGCACTGTGAATTGGAATGTCAACAATCCATTGACGCTGGGATTTGGAATCTCAACAATCCATTGAGACTGGGAATTGGAATGTCAACAATCTATTGAAACTGGGATTTTCAATGACAATAATGAATTGAAACTGGGATTTGGAATGTCCGCAATACATTGACACTGAGAATTGGAATGTCTATAATCCATTGACACTGGGAATTGGAATGTCAACAATCCATTGACACTGTTATTAGGAATGTCAACAATCCATTGACACTGGGAATTGGAATGTCAGCAATCCATTGACACTTGGAATTGGTAAGTCAACAATCCATTGAAACTGGGATTTGGAATGTCAACAATCCATTGACGCTGGGATTTGGAATGTCAACAATCCATTGACACTGAGAATTGGAATGTCTATAATCCATTGACACTGTGAATTGGAATGTCAACAATCCATTGACACTGTTATTAGGAATGTCTACAATCCATTGACACTGGGAATTGGAATGTCAACAATCCATTGACACTTGGAATTGGTATGTCAACAATCCATTGACACTGGGATTTGGAATGTCAACAATCCATTGACACTGGGAATTGGAATGTCAAC
Source organism: Squalus acanthias (assembly GCA_030390025.1). Lineage (NCBI taxonomy): Eukaryota > Metazoa > Chordata > Chondrichthyes > Squaliformes > Squalidae > Squalus > Squalus acanthias. The sequence goes on from JASTWF010000038.1 coordinate 640,883, forward strand.
AATCTATTGAAACTAGGATTTTCAATGACAATAATGAATTGAAACTGGGATTTGGAATGTCCACAATACATTGACACTGAGAATTGGAATGTCTATAATCCATTGACACTGTGAATTGGAATGTCAACAATCCATTGACACTGTTATTAGGAATGTCTACAATCCATTGACACTGGGAATTGGAATGTCAACAATCCATTGACACTTGGAATTGGTATGTCAACAATCCATTGAAACAGGGATTTGGAATGTCAACAATCCATTGAAACTGGGATTTGGAATGTCAACAATCCATTGACACTGGGAATTGGAATGTCAACAATCTATTGAAACTGGGATTTTCAATGACAATAATGAATTGAAACTGGGATTTGGAATGTCTACAATACATTGACACTGAGAATTGGAATGTCTATAAACCATTGACACTGTGAATTGGAATGTCAACAATCCATTGACACTGTTATTAGGAATGTCTACAATCCATTGACACTGGGAATTGGAATGTCAGCAATCCATTGACACTGAGAATTGGAATGACTATAATTCATTGACACTGTGAATTGGAATGTCAACAATCCATTGAAACTGTTATTAGGAATGTCAACAATCCATTGACACTGGGAACTGGAATGTCAACAATCCATTGATATTTTGAATTGGAATGTCAACAATCCATTGACACTGGGAATTGGAATCTCAACAATGCATCGAAACTGGGAATTGAAATGTCAACAATCCATTGAAACTGGGAATTGGATGTCAACAATCCATTGACACTGGGAATTGGAATGTCAACAATCCATCGAAACTGGGAATTGAAATGGCAACTATCCATTCACTCTGGGAACTGGAATGTCAATGATCCATTGAAAATGGGAACTGGAATGTCAACAATCCATTGAAACTGGGATTTGGAATGTCATCAATCCATTGAAACTCGGAATTGCAGTGTCCACAATACATTGACATTGGGAATTGAAATGTCTACAAACCATTGACACTTGGAATTGGAATGTCCACAATCCATTGACACTGGGAATTGGAATGTCTATAATCCATTGACACTGTGAATTGGAATGTCAACAATCCATTGACACTGAGAATTGGAATGTCTATAATCCATTGACACTGTGAATTGGAATGTCAACAATCCATTGACACTGAGAATTGGAATGTCTATAATCCATTGACACTGTGAATTGGAATGTCAACAATCCATTGACACTGTTATTAGGAATGTCAACAATCCATTGACGCTGGGTATTGGAATGTCAACAATCCATCGACACTGAGAATTGGAATGTCTATAATCCATTGACACTGTGAATTGGAATGTCAACAATCCATTGACACTGTTATTAGGAATGTCAACAATCCATTGACGCTGGGTATTGGGATGTCAACAATCCATTGATACTGGTAATTGGAATGTCAACAATCCTTCGAAACTGGGAACTGGAATGTCAACAATCCATTGATATTTTGAATTGGAATGTCAACAATCCATTGACACTGGGAATTGGAATCTCAACAATCCATCGAAACTGGGAATTGGAATGTCCACAATCCATTGACACTGGGAATTGAAATGTCCACAAGCCAATGACACTGGGAATTGGAATGGCAACAATCCATTCACTCTGGGAACTGGAATGTCAACGATCCATTGAAACTGGGAACTGGAATGTCAACAAACCATTGATACTGGGATTTGCAATGTGAACAATCCATGGACATTGGGAATTGGAATGTCCACTATTCATTGAGACATGGAATTGGAATGACAACAATCAATTGACACTTGGAATTGAAATGTCCACAATACATTGACACTGGGAATTGGAATGTCAACAATCCATTGACACTGGGATTTGGAATGTCAACAATCCATTGACACTGGGAATTGGAATGTCAACAATCTATTGAAACTGGGATTTTCAATGACAATAATGAATTGAAACTGGGATTTGGAATGTCCACAATACATTGACACTGAGAATTGGAATGTCTATAATCCATTGACACTGGGAATTGGAATGTCAACAATCCATTGACACTGTGAATTGGAATGTCAACAATCCATTGACACTGTTATTAGGAATGTCTACAATCCATTGACACTGGGAATTGGAATGTCAACAATCCATTGACACTTGCAATTGGTATGTCAACAATCCATTGACACTGGGATTTGGAATGTCAACAATCCATTGACACTGGGAATTGGAATGTCTATAATCCATTGACACTGTGAATTGGAATGTCAACAATCCATTGACACTGTTATTAGGAATGTCAACAATCCATTGACACTGGGAATTGACATGTCCACAATACATTGACACTGGGATTTGGAATGTCAACAATCCATTGACACTTGGAATTGGTATGTCAACAATCCATTGACACTGGGATTTGGAATGTCAACAATCCATTGACAATGGAAATTGGAATTTCAACAATCTATTGAAACTGGGATTTTCAATGACAATAATGAATTCAAACTGGGATTTGGTATGTCAACAGCCCATTGAAACTGGGAATTGGAATGTCCACGATACATTGACACTGAGAATTGGAATGTCTATAATCCATTGACACTGTGAATTGGAATGTCAGCAATCCATTGACGCTGGGAATTAGAATGTCAACAATCCATTGACGCTGGGAATTGGAATGTCAGCAATCCATTGACGCTGGGAATTGGAATGTCAACAATCCATTGATACTACGAATTGGAATGTCAACAATCCATCGAAACTGGGAATTGGAATGTCCACAAACCATTGAAACTTGGAATTGGAATGTCAGTAATCCATTGCTAATGCGAATTGCAAGTCAACAATCCATCGAAAATGGGAATAGTATTGTCAACAATCCATTGACACTTTGAATTGGAATGTCAACAATCCATTGACGCTGGGATTTGGAATGACAACAATTAGGGACACTGGGACTTGGAATGACCAGAATTAATTGAGACTTGGAAATGGAATGTCCGCATTCCATTGACACTAGGAATTGAAATATACACAATCCATTGACACTGGGAATTGGACTGTCAACAATCCATTAATACTGCGAATTTCAATGTCAACAATCCATTAATACTGGGAATTGGAATGTTAGCAATACATCTAAAATGGGAATAGGATTGTCAACAATCCATTGACACTGGGAACTGGAATGTCCACAATCCATTGAAACTGGGAATTGGATGTCAACAATCCATTGACACTGGGAATTGAAATGTCCACAAGCCAATGACACTGGGAATTGGAATGGCAACTATCCATTCACTCTGGGAACTGGAATGTCAACGATCCATTGAAACTGGGAATTGGAATGTCAGCAATCCATTGACTCTCGGAATTGGAATGTCAACAATCCATTGACGCTGGGAATTGGAATGTCAGCAATCCATTGACGCTGGGAATTGGAATGTCAACAATCCATTGATACTACGAATGGGAATGTCAACAATCCATCGAAACTGGGAATTGGAATGTCCACAAACCATTGAAACTTGGAATTGGAATGTCAGTAATCCATTGCTAATGCGAATTGCAATGTCAACAATCCATCGAAAATGGGAATAGTATTGTCAACAATCCATTGACATTTTGAATTGGAATGTCAACAATCCATTGACGTTGGGATTTGGAATGACAACAATTAGTGACACTGGGACTTGGAATGACCAGAATTAATTGAGACTTGGAATTGGAATGTCCGCATTCCATTGACACTAGGAATTGAAATATCTACAATCCATTGACACTGGGAATTGGACTGGCAACAATCCATTGACACTGCGAATTGGAATGTCAACAATCCATTAATACTGGGAATTGGAATGTCAGCAATACATCGAAAATGGGAATAGGTTACTCAACAATCCATTGACACTGGGAATTGGAATGTCAACAATCCATTGATACTGGGAATTGGAATGCCAACAATCCATCGAAACTGGGAATTTGAATGTCCACTATCCGTTGACATTGGGAATTGAAATGTCCACAATCCATTGACACTGGGCTTTGGAAGGTAAACAACCCATTGACACTGGGATTCGGACTGTCAACAATCCATTGACACTGCGAATTGGTCTGTCAACAATCCATTGTTACTGGGAATTGGAATGTCAACACTCCAATGAAAATGGGAATAGGATTGTTAACAATCCATTGACAATTTTAATTCGAATAACAACAATCCATTGGCACTGGGAATTGGAATGCCAACAATCCATCGGAACTGGGAATTGGAATGTCCACATTCCATTGACACTGGGAATTGATATGTCAACAATCCTTTGACACTGGGATTTGGAAAGTCAACAATCCATTGACACTGGGCTTCGGAATGTAAACAACCCATTGACACTGCTTTGGAATGTCCACCATCCATTGACTCTGGGAATTGGAATGTCATCAATCTGTTGAAATTGGGAATTGGAACGTCCTCAATCCACTGACACTGGGATTTGGAATGTCCACAATCCATTGACACAGATCATTGGAATGTCATCAATCCATTGACCGGGGGAAATGGAATGTGAAGAATCCGTTGACATTGGTATTTGAAATATCATTAATCAATTGAAACAGAGACTTTGAAAGACAACAAATAATTGACACTTGGAATTGGAATGTGAACAATTCATTGACACTCGGGATTGGAATGTCAACAATCCATTAACATTTGTAATTGAAATCTCAACAATCCTTCGACACTAGAATTTGGAATGTCAACAATGCATTGACACTGCGAATTGGAATGTCAACAATCCATTGACACTGCGAGTTGGAATGTCAATACTCCATTAATACTGGGATTTGGAATGTCCATAACCCATTGACACTGGGAATTGGAATGTCAACAGTCCATTAACATTTGTAATTGGAATGTCAACAATCCATTGACACTGGAATGTGGAATGTCAACAATCCATTGACACTGGGAATTGGAATGCCCAATATCCATTGACAGTGGGAACTGTAATGTCCACAATCCATTGACACTGAGAATTGGAATGTCAACAATACATTGACACTGGGAATTCGATTGTCTACAATTCTTTGATATTGAGAATTGCAATGACAACAATCCAGTGACATGCGAATTGGAATGTCCACAATCCATTGATGCTGGGATTGGAATGTCCACAATCCATTGACAGTTTGAATTGGAATGTCCACAATCTATTGACACTGGGAATTGAAATATCCACAATCTATTGACATTGGGATTTGGAATGACAACAATCCATTCGCACTGGGAACTGGAATTTCAACGATCCATTGAAACTGGGAATTCGAATGTCAACAATGCATTGACACTGAGATTTGCAATGTCAACAATGCATTGATACTGGGAACTGGAATGTCAACAATCCATTAACACTGGGATTTGGAAAGTCAAAAATCCATGGACACTGGGTTTTGGAATGTCCACAATCCATTGATTCTGGGAAATGGAATGTCATCAATCAATTGACACTGGGAATTGGAATTTCCTCAATCCATTGATGCTGGGATTTGAAGTATCAACAATCCATTGACACTGGGATTTGGAAAGTCAATAATCCATTGACACTGGACATTGGAATATCAACAATCCATTGATGGGGGAAATGGATTGTGAACAATCCATTGACATTGGTATTTGGAATGTCATTAATCAATTTGAACAGAGACTTTGAATGTCAACAACTAATTGACCCTTGCAATTGGAATGTCAACAATTCATTGACAGTGGGGATTGGAATGTCAACAATCCATTAACACCTGTAATTGGAATGTCAACAATCCATCAACACTGGAATTTTGAATGTCAACATCTAATTGACCCTTGCAATTGGAATGTCAACAATTCATTGACAGTGGGGATTGGGATGTCAACAATGCATTAACACCTGTAATTGGAATGTCCGTAATCATTTGACACTGGGAATTGAAAGGTCCACAATCCTTTGACACTGGGAATTGGAATGTTAACAATCCATTGACATTTGGAATTGGAATATCAACAATGCATTGACACAGGCATTTGCAATGTCAACAATTCATTGACACTGGAAATTGGAATCTCATCAATCCATTTACATTGGGAATTGGAATGTCAACAATCCATTGACATTGGGAATTGAGACATAAACAATCCATTGATCCTTGGAACTGGATTGTGAACAAACAATTGATAATGGGATTGGAATGACAACAATCCATTGACACTGCGATTTCGAATGTCAACATTCCATTGACAATGGGAAATGGAATGCCCACAATCCTTTGACACTGGGAATTTGAATGTCAGCAATGCATTGAAACTGGCGTTTGCAATGTCAACCATCCATTGACACTGGGAATTGGAATCTCATCAATCCATTGACACTGGGAATTGGAATATCAACAATCCATTAACATTGGGAATTGGAATGGCAACAATCTATTGACACTGGCAATTGGAATGTCCACCACACAGTGACGCTGGGAATTGGAATGTCAACAATCCATTGACACTGGGAATTGGAATGGCCACAGTCCATTGACACTGGGAATTGGAATATCAACAATCCATTGACATTGGGAATTGGAATGTCAACAATCCATTGACATTGGGAATTGAGACATAAACAAGCCATTGGTCCTTGGAATTGGATTGTGAACAAACAATTGATAATGGGATTGGAATGACAACAATCCATTGACACTGGGATTTCGAATGTCAACATTCCATTGACAATGGGAATTGGAATGTCCACAATCCATTGACACTGGGAATTTGAATGTCAGCAATGCATTGAAACTGGCGTTTGCAATGTCAACCATCCATTGACACTGGGAATTGGAACCTCATCAATCCATTGACACTGGGAATTGGAATATCAACAATCCATTAACATTGGGAATTGGAATGGCAACAATCTATTGACACTGGCAATTGGAATGTCCACCATACAGTGACTCTGGGAATTGGAATGTCAACAATCCATTGACACTGGGAATTGGAATATCAACAATGCATTGACACTGGGAATTGGAATGTCAACAATCCATTATCCCTGGAATTTGGAATCTCCACAATACATTGACACTGGGATTTGGAATGTCAACAATCCATTAACACTGGGAACTGGAATGATAACAATTCATTGACAATTGGAATTGGAACATCAGCAATGCTTTGAAACTGGGATCTGGAATGTCAATAGTCCATTGACACTGGGCATTGGAATCTCATCAATCCATTGACACTGGGGAAATGGAATGTCAAAAATCCATTGAAACTGGCAATTGGAATGCTCACAGTCCACTGACACTGGGAATTGGAATGTCATCTATCCACTGACACTGGGATTTGGCATGTAATGAATGCTTTGAAACTGGGAATTGTAATGTCAGCAATCTATTGGTACTTGGAATTGGAATGTCAACATTCCATTGGTACTTGGAATTGGAATGTCAACAATCCATTGACACTGGAAATTGGAATCTCATCAATCAATTGACATGGGTATTGGGATGTCAACAGTCCAATGTCATTGGGAATTGGAATGTCAACAATCCATTGACACTGGAAATTGGAATGTGCACAGTCCATTGAGACTTGGAATTGGATTGTCCACAATCCATTGACACTGGGAATTGAAAAGTCAACAATGCATTGACACAGGGAATTAGAGTGTAACTAATCCATTGACACTGGTAATTGGCGTCTCATCAATCCATTGACACTGAGAATTGGAATGTCAACAATCCATTGACAGTGGGAATTGGAATGTCCACAATCCATTGACGCTTGGTATTGGAATGTCAACAATCAATTGACACTGGGAACTGGAATGTTAACAATCCATTGACACTTGGATTTGGAATATCAACAATCCATTGACATTCGGAATTGGAATGTAAACAATCATTGACACTTGGATTTGGAGTGCCAACTAACCATTGACACTGGGAAAGGAATGTCAACAAGACATTGACACTGGCAATTGGAATGTCAAAAATCCATTGACACTGAGAATTGGAATGTCAACAATCAACTGACACTGGGAATTAGAAACTCATCAATCTATTGACACTGGGAATTGGAATGTCAACAATCCATTGACATTGGAAATTGGAATGTCAACAATTCATTGCCACTCGAATTTGGAATCTCCAGAATAAATTGACACTGGGAATTAGAATTTCAAAAACCAATTGACGCTCGGAATTGGAATATTAACAATCCATTGACACTGGGATTTGGAATGTCAACAATCCATTGACACTGGGAATTGGAATCTCATCAATCCATTGACACTAGGAATTGGAATGTCAACAAACCATTGACATTGGGAATTGAGACGTAAACAATCCATTGAAACTTGGAATTGGATTGTCAACAATCCATTGACACTGGGAATTGGAATGTTAACAATCTATTGACATTTGGAATTGGAATATGAACAATGCATTGGCACAGGCATTTGCAATGTCAACAATTCATTGACACTGGAAATTGGAATCTCATCAATCCATGACACTGGGAATTCGAATGTCCACAATCCATTGACACTGGAAATTTGATTGTCAGCAATCCAATGACACTGGAAATTGGAATGTCAACAACACATTGACACTGGAATTTGGAATGTCAACAATCCACTGACACTGGGAACTGGAATGTTAACAATCCATGGACACATAGAATTGGAACATCAACAATAAATTGAAACTGGGATTTGAAATGTCAATAATCCATTGACACTAGGTATTGGAATCTCATCAATCCATTGACATTGGGAAATGGAATGTCAACAATTCAGTGACACTGGCCATTGGAATGCCCACACTCCACTGACACTGGGAATTGGAATGTCATCAATCCACTGACACTGGGAATTGGATTGTAATCAATACTTTGACACTGGGAATTGGAATGTCAGCAATCTATTGTTACTTGGAATTGGTATGTCAACAATCTATTGAGACTCGAAATTAGAATCATATCAATCAATTGACAATGGGTATTCGGATGTCAGCAATCCATTGACACTGGGAATTGGAATGTCCACAGTCCATTGAGACTTGGAATTGTATTGTCCACAATCCATTGACACTGGGAATTGGAACGTCTACAATGCATTGCCACAGGGATTTAGAATGTCAACAATCCATTGACACTGGGAATTGCAATCTCATCAATCCATTAACATTGGGAATTGGAATGTCAGCAATCCATTGACAGGGGGAATTGGGAAGTCCACAATCCATTGACACTGTGTATTGGAATGACAACAATCCATTGACACTGGGAATTTGAATGTCAACAATCCATTTACACCGGGATTTGGAATGTCAGCATTCCATTGACAATGGGAATTGGAATGTCCACAATCCATTGACACTGGGAATTGGAATGTCACCATTACATTGACACTGGAATTTGGAATGTTCACAATACATTGACACTGGCAATTGGAATGTAAAAAAATCCATTGACACGGGGAATTTGAATGTCAACAATTCATTGAAACTGGGATTTAAATGTCAGCAGTCCATTGACATTGGGAATTGAAATGTCAAGAATCCATTGACACTTGGATTTGGAATGTTAACAATCCATTGACAATTGGAATTGGAATATCAACAATGCATTGACACTGGCATTTTCAATGTCAACAATCTATTGACATTGGGAATTGGAATAGAAACAATTCATTTACACTTCGAATTGGATTGTCAACTAACAATTGACACTGGGATTGGAATGTCAACAATCCATTGAATCTGGGAATTGGAATGTCCACAGTCCATTGAGACCTGGAATTTGAATGTCCACAATTCATTGACACTGGGAACTGGAAAGATAACAACCCATTGAAACTGGGCATTTGCAAGACAACAACAGATTGACACTTGGAATTGGAATGTAAACAATCCATTGTAACTGGGACTTGGAATGTCAGCAATCCATTGACACTGGGAATCGGAATGTCACCAATCCATTGACATTGGGAATTGAAAGTCAACAATCCATTGACACTTGGAATTGGAATGTCAACAATACATTGACACTGAGACTTGGAATGTCAACAATCATTGACACTGGGAATTGGAATGTAAACAATCCATTAATACTGGGAATTTGCATGTCAAACATCAATTGACACTGGGAATTGGAATGTCCACAATCCATTGAGACTGGGAATTGGAATGTAAACAATCCATTAACAGTGGGAATTTGCATGCCAAACATCACTGAACACTGGGATTTTGAATGTCAATAATCAATTGACAATGCGATTTGGTATGTCAACAACACATTGAAACTGGTAATTGTAATGTCCGTGATGCAATGACTCTGTGAATCGGAATGTCAGCAATGCATTGACACTGGGATTTGGAATGTCAAAAGTCCATTGACACTGGGAATTGCAATGTCAACATTCCACTGACAAGGGGAATTGGAATGTTAACAATCCATTGACACTTGGAATTGGAATATCAACAATGCATTGAAACTGGGATTTAGAATGTCAACAATCCATTCACACTCGGAATTGGAATGTCAACAATCCATTGATTTTGGGAATTGGAATGTCAACAATACATTGACACTGGGAATTGGAATGTCAATAATACATTGACCCTGGAATTTGGAATGTTCACAATATATTGACACTGGCAATTGGAATGTCAAAAATCCATTGACACTGGTAATTGGAATCTCATAAATCAATTGACACTGAGAATTGGAATGTCAAATCCATTGACATGTGGAATTGGAATATAAACAATGCATTGACACTGGGATTTTGAATGTCAACAACCCATTGACACTGGGAATTGGAATGTCCACAATACATTTATTCTGGGAATTGGAATGTCAACAATCAATTGACATTGGGAATTGTAATGTCAAAATCCATTGACACTTGGAATTGGAATGTGAACAATTCATTGACACTAGGACTTGGAATGTCATCAATCCACTGACACTGGGAATTGGAATGTCAACAATCCATAGACACTGAGAATTGGAATGTAAACTATCTATTGACAATTGGAATTGGTATGTCAACAGTTCATTGATACTGGGAGTGGAATGTCAACAACCCATTGACACTGGGAATTGTAATGTCAACAATTCATTGACACTGGTATTTGGAATATCAACAATCCGTGGACACTAGGAATTCGAATGAAAACATTCCATTAACACTGGGAATTTGCATGTCAAACATCAATTGACACTGGGATTTTAAATGTCAATAATCAATTGACAATGCGATTTGGTATGTCAACAACACATTGAAACTGGTAATTGTAATGTCCGCGATGCATTGACACTGGGATTTGGAATGTCAACATTCCACTGACATGGGGAATTGGAATGTTAACAAGCCATTGACACTGGGAATTGGAATATCAACAATGCAATGAAACTGGGATTTAGAATGTCAGCAATCCATTGACAATTGAAATTGGAATGTCCACAATACATTGACACTGGGAATTACATTGTTAACAATCCATTGTCACTGGGAATTGGAATGTCAATAATCCGTTAACCCTGGAATTTGGAATGTTCACAATAAAGTGACACTGGCAATTGGAATGTCAAAAATCCATTGAAACTGGGATTTGGAATGTTAACAATCAATTGACACTTGGATTTGGAATCTCATAAATCCATTGACATTGAGATTTGGAATGTCAAATCCATTGACATTGGGAATTGGAATGTAAACAATCCATTGAAACTTGGAATTGGATTGTCTACAATCTATTGACACTGGGAATTGGAATGTCAACAATTCATTGACTCTGGTAATTGGAATGTAAACAATCTATTGACACTTGGAATTTGCATGTCAACAATCCATTGACACTGAGATTAGGAATGTCAGCAATCCATTGATACTGGGATTGGAATGTCCACAATCCATTGGCACTGGAATTTGAAAATTCAACAATCGATTGACACTGGGAATTTTAATGTCAAAAATACATTGACAGTGAAATTTAGAATGTCAACAATCCGTTGACACAGAAAATTGGAATTTCAACATTCCATTGAGGCTGGGAATTGGAAAGTCAACAATTCATTGACACTGGGATTTGGAATGTCAATAATCCATTGAAACTGGGATTTGGAATGATATCAACCCATTGAAACTGGTAATTGGAATCTCCATGATGATGAGACACTATCAATTGGAATGTCAACAATCCATTGACACCGGGAATTGGAATGTCAGAGATACATTGACACAGGCAATTGGAATGTCCACAATATCATGACACTGGGATTGGAATGTCATAAATCCATTGACACTGGTAAATTGAATGTCAACAATCCATTGGCCCTTGGAATTGGAATGTCAACAATCCATTGACACTGGGATTTACAATGTCAACAATCTGCTGACACTGGGAATAGGAATATCAAAAATCCATTGGCATTGGGAATTGGAATCTCATCAATACATTGACACTTGGCATTGGAAAGTCAACAACCCATTGACACAGGGAATTGCCATGTCAACAATACATTGACACTGGGCTTTGGCATGTCAACAACCCATTGACACTGGGAATGAAAATGTACACAATACATTGACTCTGGGAATTGGAATGTCAGCAATCCGTTGACACTGGGAATTGGAATGACCTCAATCCCTTAACACTGGGAATTTGGAATATCAACAATCCATTGACACTGGGAATTGGAATGTCAACAATCCATCGAAAATGGGAATAGGATTGTCAACAATCCATTGACACTGGGAATTAGAATGTCCACTATTCATTGGCACTGGGAACTGGAATGTCCATAATCCATTGAAACTGGGAATTGGAATGTCAACAATCCATTGACACTGGGAATTGGAATGTCAACAATCCATCGAAACTGGGAATTGGAATGTCCACAATCCATTGACACTGGGAATTGAAATGCCCACAAGCCAATGACACTGGGAACTGGAATGTCAACAAACCATTGACACTGGGATTTGCAATGTGAACAATTCATGGACATTGGGAATTGGAATATCCACTATTCATTGAGACATGGAATTGGAATGACAACAATCAATTGACACTGGGAATTGGAATGTCAACAATCCATTGACACTTGAAATTGGTATGTCAACAATACATTGACACTGGGATTTGGAATGTCAACAATCCATCGAAACTGGGAATTGGAATGTCCACAAACCATTGAAACTTGGAATTGGAATGTCCGCAATCCATTGTGACTGGTAATTGGAATGTCAATAATCCATCGAAAATCGGAATAGTATTTTCAACAATCCATTGACACTGGGAATTAGAATGTCCACTATTCAATGGCACTGGGAACTGGAATGTCCATAATCCATTGAAACTGGGAATTTGAATGTCAACAATCCATTGACGCTGGGATTTGGAATGACAACAATTAGTGACACTGGGACTTGGAATGACCAGAATCAATTGAGACTTGGAATTGGAATGTCCGCATTCCATTGACACTAGGAATTGAAATATCTACAATCCATTGACACTGGGAATTGGAATGTCAACAATCCATTAATACTGGGAATTGGAATGTCAGCAATACATCGAAAATGGGAATAGGATTCTCAACAATCCATTGACACTGGGAATTGGAATGTCAACAATCCATTGATACTGGGAATTGGAATGCCAACAATCCATCGAATTTGGGAATTTGAATGTCCACAATCCGTTGACATTGGGAATTGAAATGTCCACAATCCATTGACACTGGGCTTTGGAACGTAAACAACCCATTGACACTGGCATTCGGACTGTCAACAATCCATTGACACTGCGAATTGGACTGTCAACAATCCATTGTTACTGGGAATTGGAATGTCAACACTCCAATGAAAATGGGAATAGGATTGTCAACAATCCATTGACAATTTTAATTCGAATATCAACAATCCATTGGCACTGGGAATTGGAATGTCAACAATCCATTGATACTGGGAATTGGAATGTCCACATTCCATTGACACTGGGAATTGGTATGTCAACAATCCATTGACACTGGGATTTGGAAAGTCAACAATCCATTGACACTGGGCTTCGGAATGTAAACAACCCATTGACACTGCTTTGGAATGTCCACCATCCATTGACTCTGGGAATTGGAATGTCATCAATCTGTTGAAATTGGGAATTGGAACGTCCTCAATCCACTGACACTGGGATTTGGAATGTCCACAATCCATTGACACAGATCATTGGAATGTCATCAATCCATTGACCGGGGGAAATGAAATGTGAACAATCCATTGACATTGGTATTTGAAATATCATTAATCAATTGAAACAGAGACTTTGAAAGTCAACAACTAATTGACACTTGGAATTGGAATGTGAACAATTCATTGACACTCGGGATTGGAATGTCAACAATCCATTAACATTTGTAATTGAAATCTCAACAATCCTTCGACACTAGAATTTGGAATGTCAAATCCATTGACATTGGGAATTGGAATGTAAACAATCCATTGAAACTTGGAATTGGATTGTCTACAATCTATTGACACTGGGAATTGGAATGTCAACAATTCATTGACTCTGGTAATTGGAATGTAAACAATCTATTGACACTTGGAATTTGCATGTCAACAATCCATTGACACTGAGATTAGGAATGTCAGCAATCCATTGATACTGGGATTGGAATGTCCACAATCCATTGGCACTGGAATTTGAAAATTCAACAATCGATTGACACTGGGAATTTTAATGTCAAAAATACATTGACAGTGAAATTTAGAATGTCAACAATCCGTTGACACAGAAAATTGGAATTTCAACATTCCATTGAGGCTGGGAATTGGAAAGTCAACAATTCATTGACACTGGGATTTGGAATGTCAATAATCCATTGAAACTGGGATTTGGAATGATATCAACCCATTGAAACTGGTAATTGGAATCTCCATGATGATGAGACACTATCAATTGGAATGTCAACAATCCATTGACACCGGGAATTGGAATGTCAGAGATACATTGACACAGGCAATTGGAATGTCCACAATATCATGACACTGGGATTGGAATGTCATAAATCCATTGACACTGGTAAATTGAATGTCAACAATCCATTGGCCCTTGGAATTGGAATGTCAACAATCCATTGACACTGGGATTTACAATGTCAACAATCTGCTGACACTGGGAATAGGAATATCAAAAATCCATTGGCATTGGGAATTGGAATCTCATCAATACATTGACACTTGGCATTGGAAAGTCAACAACCCATTGACACAGGGAATTGCCATGTCAACAATACATTGACACTGGGCTTTGGCATGTCAACAACCCATTGACACTGGGAATGAAAATGTACACAATACATTGACTCTGGGAATTGGAATGTCAGCAATCCGTTGACACTGGGAATTGGAATGACCTCAATCCCTTAACACTGGGAATTTGGAATATCAACAATCCATTGACACTGGGAATTGGAATGTCAACAATCCATCGAAAATGGGAATAGGATTGTCAACAATCCATTGACACTGGGAATTAGAATGTCCACTATTCATTGGCACTGGGAACTGGAATGTCCATAATCCATTGAAACTGGGAATTGGAATGTCAACAATCCATTGACACTGGGAATTGGAATGTCAACAATCCATCGAAACTGGGAATTGGAATGTCCACAATCCATTGACACTGGGAATTGAAATGCCCACAAGCCAATGACACTGGGAACTGGAATGTCAACAAACCATTGACACTGGGATTTGCAATGTGAACAATTCATGGACATTGGGAATTGGAATATCCACTATTCATTGAGACATGGAATTGGAATGACAACAATCAATTGACACTGGGAATTGGAATGTCAACAATCCATTGACACTTGAAATTGGTATGTCAACAATACATTGACACTGGGATTTGGAATGTCAACAATCCATCGAAACTGGGAATTGGAATGTCCACAAACCATTGAAACTTGGAATTGGAATGTCCGCAATCCATTGTGACTGGTAATTGGAATGTCAATAATCCATCGAAAATCGGAATAGTATTTTCAACAATCCATTGACACTGGGAATTAGAATGTCCACTATTCAATGGCACTGGGAACTGGAATGTCCATAATCCATTGAAACTGGGAATTTGAATGTCAACAATCCATTGACGCTGGGATTTGGAATGACAACAATTAGTGACACTGGGACTTGGAATGACCAGAATCAATTGAGACTTGGAATTGGAATGTCCGCATTCCATTGACACTAGGAATTGAAATATCTACAATCCATTGACACTGGGAATTGGAATGTCAACAATCCATTAATACTGGGAATTGGAATGTCAGCAATACATCGAAAATGGGAATAGGATTCTCAACAATCCATTGACACTGGGAATTGGAATGTCAACAATCCATTGATACTGGGAATTGGAATGCCAACAATCCATCGAATTTGGGAATTTGAATGTCCACAATCCGTTGACATTGGGAATTGAAATGTCCACAATCCATTGACACTGGGCTTTGGAACGTAAACAACCCATTGACACTGGCATTCGGACTGTCAACAATCCATTGACACTGCGAATTGGAATGTCAACACTCCAATGAAAATGGGAATAGGATTGTCAACAATCCATTGACAATTTTAATTCGAATATCAACAATCCATTGGCACTGGGAATTGGAATGTCAACAATCCATTGATACTGGGAATTGGAATGTCCACATTCCATTGACACTGGGAATTGGTATGTCAACAATCCATTGACACTGGGATTTGGAAAGTCAACAATCCATTGACACTGGGCTTCGGAATGTAAACAACCCATTGACACTGCTTTGGAATGTCCACCATCCATTGACTCTGGGAATTGGAATGTCATCAATCTGTTGAAATTGGGAATTGGAACGTCCTCAATCCACTGACACTGGGATTTGGAATGTCCACAATCCATTGACACAGATCATTGGAATGTCATCAATCCATTGACCGGGGGAAATGAAATGTGAACAATCCATTGACATTGGTATTTGAAATATCATTAATCAATTGAAACAGAGACTTTGAAAGTCAACAACTAATTGACACTTGGAATTGGAATGTGAACAATTCATTGACACTCGGGATTGGAATGTCAACAAACCATTAACATTTGTAATTGAAATCTCAACAATCCTTCGACACTAGAATTTGGAATGTCAACAATACATTGACACTGCGAATTGGAATGTCAACAATCCATTGACACTGCAGGTTGGAATGTCAATACTACATTAATACTGGGATTTGGAATGTCCATAACCCATTGATACTGCGAATTGGAATGTCCGCAATCCATTGACACTGGGAATTGGAATGTCAACAGTCCATTAACACTTGTAATTGGAATGTCAACAATCCATTGACACTGAAATGTGGAATGTCAACAATCCATTGACACTGGGAATTGGAATGCCCAATATCCATTGACAGTGGGAACTGTAATGTCCACAATCCATTGACACTGAGAATTGGAATGTCAACAATACATTGACACTGGGAATTGGATTGTCTACAATTCTTTGATATTGAGAATTGCAATGACAACAATCCAGTGACATGGGAATTGGAATGTCCACAATCCATTGATGCTGGGATTGGAATGTCCACAATCCATTGACAGTTTGAATTGGAATATCAACAATCTATTGACACTGGGAATTGAAATATCCACAATCTATTGACATTGGGATTTGGAATGACAACAATCCATTCACACTGGGAACTGGAATTTCAACGATCCATTGAAACTGGGAATTCGAATGTCAACAATGCATTGACACCGAGATTTGCAATGTCAACAATCCATTGACACTGGGAATTGGAATATCCACATTTCATTGACACTGGGAATTGGAATGTCATCTATCCATTAATACTGGGAACTGGAATGTCAACAATCCTTGACACTGGGATTTAGAAAGTCAAAAATCCATGGACACTATGTTTTATAATATAAACAACCCATTGACACTGGGATTTGGAATGTCCACAATCCATTGATTCTGGGAAATGGAATGTCATCAATCAATTGACACTGGGAATTGGAATTTCCTCAATCCATTGATGCTGGGATTTGAAGTATCAACAGTCCATTGACACTGGGATTTGGAAAGTCAATAATCCATTGACACTGGACATTGGAATATCAACAATCCATTGATGGGGGAAATGGATTGTGAACAATCCATTGACATTGGTATTTGGAATGTCATTAATCAATTTGAACAGAGACTTTAAATGTCAACAACTAATTGACCCTTGCAATTGGAATGTCAACAATTCATTGACAGTGGGGATTGGCATGTCAACAATCCATTAACACCTGTAATTGGCATGTCAACAATCCATCAACACTGGAATTTTGAATGTCAACATCTAATTGACCCTTGCAATTGGAATGTCAACAATTCATTGACAGTGGGGATTGGGATGTCAACAATGCATTAACACCTGTAATTGGAATGTCCGTAATCATTTGACACTGGGAATTGAAATGTCCACAAACCTTTGACACTGGGAATTGGAATGATAACAATCCATTGACATTTGGAATTCGAATATCAACAATGCATTGACACAGGCATTTGCAATGTCAACAATTCATTGACACTGGAAATTGGAATCTCATCAATCCATTGACATTGGGAATTGGAATGTCAACAATCCATTGACATTGGGAATTGAGACATAAACAATCCATTGATCCTTGGAATTGGATTGTTTACAAACAATTGATAATGGGATTGGAATGACAACAATCCATTGACACTGGGATTTCGAATGTCAACATTCCATTGACAATGGGAATTGGAATGTCCACAATCCATTGACACTGGGAATTTGAATGTCAGCAATGCATTGAAACTGGCGTTTGCAATGTCAACCATCCATTGACACTGGGAATTGGAATCTCATCAATCCATTGACACTGGGAATTGGAATATCAACAACCCATTAACATTGGGAATTGGAATGGCAACAATCTATTGACACTGGCAATTGGAATGTCCACCACACAGTGACTCTGGGAATTGGAATGGCCACAATCCATTGACACTGGGAATTGGAATATCAACAATGCATTGACACTGGGAATTGGAATGTCAACAATCCATTATCCCTGGAATTTGGAATCTCCACAATACATTGACACTGGGATTTGGAATGTCAACAATCCATTAACACTGGGAATTGGAATGATAACAATTCATTGACACTTGGAATTGGAACATCAACAATGCTTTGAAACTGGGATTTGGAATGTCAATAGTCCATTGACACTGGGCATTGGAATCTCATCAATCCATTGACACTGGGGAAATGGAATGTCAAAAATCCATTGAAACTGGCAATTGGAATGCTCACAGTCCACTGACACTGGGAATTGGAATGTCATCTATCCACTGACACTGGGATTTGGCATGTAATCAATGCTTTGGAACTGGGAATTGTAATGTCAGCGATCTATTGGTACTTGGAATTGGAATGTCAACATTCCATTGCTACTTGGAATTGGAATGTCAACAATCCATTGACACTGGAAATTGGAATCTCATCAATCAATTGACATGGGTATTGGGATGTCAACAGTCCAATGTCATTGGGAATTGGAATGTCAACAATCCATTGACACTGGGAATTGGAATGTGCACAGTCCATTGAGACTTGGAATTGGATTGTCCACAATCCATTGACACTGGGAATTGGAAAGTCAACAATGCATTGACACAGGGATTTAGAGTGTAACTAATCCATTGACACTGGTAATTGGAATCTCATCAATCCACTGACACTGGGAATTGGAATGTAATCAATACATTGACACTGGGAATTGGAATGTTAACAATCCATTGACTTTGGGAATTGTAATCTCATCAATCCATTGACACTGGGAATTGGAATATCAACAATCCATTGACATGCGGAATTGGAATGTAAACAATCATTGACACTTGGATTTGGAGTGCCAACTAACCATTGACACTGGGAAAGGAATGTCAACAATCTATTGAAACTGGGCTTTTGCATGTCAACAAGACATTGACACTGGCAATTGGAATGTCAAAAATCCATTGACACTGAGAATTGGAATCTCATCAATCAACTGACACTGGGAATTAGAAACTCATCAATCTATTGACACTGGGAATTGGAATGTCAACAATCCATTGACATTGGAAATTGGAATGTCAACAATCCATTGCCACTCGAATTTGGAATCTCCACAATAAATTGACACTGGGAATTGGAATTTCAAAAACCAATTGACGCTCGGAATTGGAATGTTAACAATCCATTGACACTGGAATTTGGAATGTCAACAATCCATTGACACTGGGAATTGGAATCTCATCAATCCATTGACACTAGGAATTGGAATGTCAACAAACCATTGACATTGGGAACTGAGACGTAAACAATCCATTGAAACTTGGAATTGGATTGTCAACAATCCATTGACACTGGGAATTGGAATGTTAACAATCTATTGACATTTGGAATTGGAATATCAACAATGCATTGGCACAGGAATTTGCAATGTCAACAATTCATTGACACTGGAAATTGGAATCTCATCAATCCATGACACTGGGAATTCGCATGTCTACAATCCATTGACACTGGAAATTTGATTGTCAGCAATCCAATGACACTGGAAATTGGAATGTCAACAACACATTGACACTGGAATTTGGAATGTTCACAATAAATTGACACTGGCAATTGGAATGTCAAAATCCACTGACACTGGGAATTTGAATGTCAACATTCCACTGAAACTGGGATTTGGAATGTCAACAGTCCATTGACACTGGGAAGTGTAATGTCAACAATATATTGGCACTGGGAATTGGAATGTTAACAATCCATTGACACTTGGATTTGGAATATCATCAATGCATTGAAACTGGCATTTACAATGTCAACCGTCCATTAACACTATGAATTGGCATCTCATCAATCCATTGACATTGGGAATCGGAATGTGAACAATCATTGACACTTGGATTTGGAGTGTCAACAAAGCATTGCCACTGGGATTGGAATGTCAACAATCTATTGACACTGGGAATTGGAATGTCAACAGTCCATTGATACCGGGAATTGGAATGTCCACAATCCATTGACACTGGGAATTGGAAAGTCAACAACCCATTTACACTGGGAATTGGCAGGTCAACAATCCATTGACACTGGGCTTTTGCATGTCAACAAGCCATTGACACTGGCAATTGGAATGTCCACCATACAGTGACTCTGGGAATTCGAATGTCAACAATCCATTGACACTGGGAATTGGAATGTCCTCAATCGATTAACACTGGGAATTGGAAGGGCAACAATCTATTGGCACTGGGATTTGGAATGTCAAAAATCCATTGACACTGAGATTTGGAATGTCCACAATCCATTTACACTGGGTATTCGAATGTCCACAATCCATTGATACTGGGAATTGGAAAGTCAACAATCCATTGACACTGGGAATTGGAACATCAACAATAAATTGAAACTGGGATTTGAAATGTCAATAATCCATTGACACTAGGTATTGGAATCTCATCAATCAATTGACATTGGGAAATGGAATGTCAACAATCCATTGACACTGGCCATTGGAATTCCCACACTCCACTGACACTGGGAATTGGAATGTCATCAATCCACTGACACTGGGAATTGGAATGTAATCAATACTTTGACACTGGGAATTGGAATGTCAGCAATCTATTGTTACTTGGAATTGGTATGTCAACAATCTATTGAGACTCGAAATTAGAATCATATCATTCAATTGACAATGGGTATTCGGATGTCAGCAATCCATTGACACTGGGAATTTGAATGTCCACAGTCCATTGAGACTTGGAATTGTATTGTCCACAATCCATTGACACTGGGAATTGGAACGTCAACAATGCATTGCCACAGGGATTTAGAATGTCAACAATCCATTGACACTGGGAATTGCAATCTCATCAATCCATTAACACTGGGAATTGGAATGTCAGCAATCCATTGACAGGAGGAATTGGGAAGTCCACAATCCATTGACAATGTGTATTGGAATTACAACAATCCATTGACACTGGGAATTTGAATGTCAACAATCCATTTACACCGGGATTTGGAATGTCAGCATTCCATTGACAATGGGAATTGGAATGTCCACAATCCATTGACACTGGGAATTGGAATGTCACCATTACATTGACACTGGAATTTGGAATGTTCACAATACATTGACACTGGCAATTGGAATGTAAAAAAATCCATTGACACTGGGGATTTGAATGTCAACAATTCATTGAAACTGGGATTTAAATGTCAACAGTCCATTGACATTGGGAATTGAAATGTCAAGAATCCATTGACACTTGGATTTGGAATGTTAACAATCCATTGACAATTGGAATTGGAATATCAACAATGCATTGACACTGGCATTTTCAATGTCAACAATCCATTGAGACTGGGAATTGGAATCTCTTCAATCCATTGACACTGGGAATTAGAATGTCAACAATCTATTGACATTGGGAATTGGAATAGAAACAATTCATTTACACTTCGAATTGGATTGTCAACTAACAATTGACACTGGGATTGGAATGTCAACAATCCATTGAATCTGGGAATTGGAATGTCCACAGTCCATTGAGACCTGGAATTTGAATGTCCACAATTCATTGACACTGGGAACTGGAAAGATAACAACCCATTGAAACTGAGCATTTGCATGACAACAACAGATTGACACTTGGAATTGGAATGTAAACAATCCATTGTAACTGGGACTTGGAATGTCAACAATCCATTGACACTGGGAATCGGATTGTCACCAATCCATTGACATTGGGAATTGGAAGTCAACAATCCATTGACACTGGGAATTGGAATGTAAACAATCCATTAATACTGGGAATTTGCATGTCAAACATCAATTGACAATGGGAATTGGAATGTCCACAATCCATTGATACTGGGAATTGGAATGTAAACAATCCATTAACAGCGGGAATTTGCATGCCAAACATCACTTAACACTGGGATTTTGAATGTCAATAATCAATTGACAATGCGATTTGGTATGTCAACAACACATTGAAACTGGTAATTGTAATGTCCGCGATGCAATGACTCTGTGAATTGGAATGTCAGCAATGCATTGACACTGGGATTTGGAATGTCAAAAGTCCATTGACACTGGGAATTGCAATGTCAACATTCCACTGACAAGGGGAATTGGAATGTTAACAATCCATTGACACTTGGAATTGGAATATCAACAATGCATTGAAACTGGGATTTAGAATGTCAACAATCCATTCACACTCGGATTTGGAATGTCAACAATACATTGACATTGGGAATTGGAATGTCAAAAATACATTGCCCCTGGAAATTGGAATGTTCACAATATATTGACACTGGCAATTGGAATGTCAAAAATCCATTGACACTGGTAATTGGAATCTCATAAATCAATTGACACCGAGAATTGGAATGTCAAATCCATTGACATGTGGAATTGGAATATAAACAATGCATTGACACTGGGATTTTGAATGTCAACAACCCATTGACACTGGGAATTGGAATGTCCACAATACATTTATTCTGGGAATTGGAATGTCAACAATCAATTGACATTGGGAATTGTAATGTCAAAATCCATTGACACTTGGAATTGGAATGTGAACAATTCATTGACACTGGGACTTGGAATGTCATCAATCCACTGACACTGGGAATTGGAATGTCAACAATCCATAGACACTGTGAATTGGAATGTAAACTATCTATTGACAATTGGAATTGGTATGTCAACAGTTCATTGATACTGGGAGTGGAATGTCAACAACCCATTGACACTGGGAATTGTAATGTCAACAATTCATTGACCCTGGTATTTGGAATATCAACAATCCGTGGACACTGGGAATTCGAATGAAAACATTCCATTAACACTGGGTATTTGCATGTCAAACATCAATTGACACTGGGATTTTAAATGTCAATAATCAATTGAAAATGCGATTTGGTATGTCAACAACACATTGAAACTGGTAATTGTAATGTCCGCGATGCATTGACACTGGGATTTGGAATGTCAACATTCCACTGACATGGGGAATTGGAATGTTAACAATCCATTGACACTTGGAATTGGAATATCAACAATGCAATGAAACTGAGATTTAGAATGTCAGCAATCCATTGACAATTGAAATTGGAATGTCCACAATACATTGACACTGGGAATTACATTGTTAACAATCCATTGACACTGGGAATTGGAATGTCAATAATCCATTGACCCTGGAATTTGGAATGTTCACAATAAAGTGACACTGGCAATTGGAATGTCAAAAATCCATTGAAACTGGGATTTGGAATGTTAACAATCAATTGACACTTGGAATTGAAATCTCATAAATCCATTGACACTGAGATTTGGAATGTCAAATCCATTGACATTGGGAATTGGAATGTAAACAATCCATTGAAACTTGGAATTGGATTGTCTACAATCTATTGACACTGGGAATTGGAATGTCAACAATTCATTGACTCTGGTAATTGGAATGTAAACAATCTATTGACACTTGGAATTTGCATGTCAACAATCCATTGACACTGAGATTAGGAATGTCAGCAATCCATTGATACTGGGATTGGAATGTCCACAATCCATTGGCACTGGAATTTGAAAATTCAACAATCGATTGACACTGGGAATTTTAATGTCAAAAATCCATTGACACTGAAATTTAGAATGTCAACAATCCGTTGACACAGAAAATTGGAATTTCAACAATCCATTGAGGCTGGGAATTGGAAAGTCAACAATTCATTGACACTGGGATTTGGAATGTCAATAATCCATTGAAACTGGGATTTGGAATGATATCAACCCATTGAAACTGGTAATTGGAATCTCCATGATGATGAGACACTATGAATTGGAATGTCAACAATCCATTGACACCGGGATTTGGAATGTCAGCAATACATTGACACAGGCATTTGGAATGTCCACCATATCATGACACTGGGATTGGAATGTTATAAATCCATTGACACTGGTAAATTGAATGTCAACAATCCATTGGCCCTTGGAATTGGAATGTCAACAATCCATTGACACTGGGATTTGCAATGTCAACAATCTGCTGACACTGGGAATAGGAATATCAAAAATCCATTGGCATTGGGAACTGGAATCTCATCAATACATTGACACTTGGAATTGGAAAGTCAACAACCCATTGACACAGGGAATTGCCATGTCAACAATACATTGACACTGGGCTTTGGCATGTCAACAACCCATTGACACTGGGAATGAAAATGTACACAATACGTTGACTCTGGGAATTGGAATGTCAGCAATCCGTTGACACTGGGAATTCGAATGACCTCAATCCTTTAACACTGGGAATTTGGAATATCAACAATCCATTAACACTGGGAATAGGAATGTCAACAATCAATTGACATTGTGAATTGTAATGTCAACAATTCACTGACACTTGGAATTGGAATGTGAACAATTCATTGACACTGGGATTGGAATGTCAACAATCAATTGACACCGGGATTTGGAATGTCAACAACACATTGAAACTGGGAATTGGGATGTCCGTGATGCATCGACAGTGTGAATTGGAATGTCAACCCTCCATTGACACTGGGATTTGCAATGTCAACAATCCATTGACACTGGTGATTGGAATCTGATAAATCCTTTGACACTGGGAATTGGATTGTCAAATCCATTGACATTGGGAATTGCAATGTGAACAATCCATTGACACTTGGAATTGGATTGGCAACAAACCATTGACACTGGGATTAGAATATCAACAATCCATTGACTCTGGGAATTGGAATTTCCTCAGTACATTGAGACTTGGAATTGGAATGTGCTCTATCCATTGACACTTGGAACTGGAAAGTCAACAACCCATTGACACTGGGAATTGGCATGTCAACAATCCATTGACACTGGGCTTTTGAATGTCATCAACCCATTGACTCTGGGAATTGGTATGATTACAATCCATTGACACTGGGAATTGTAATGTCCTCTATCCATTGCAACTCGGCACTGGAACATCAACAATAAATTGACACTGGAAATTGGAATGCTAACAATTCATTGACACTGGGAATTACATTGTTAACAATCCATTGACACTGGGAATTGGAATGTCAATAATCCATTGACCCTGGAATTTGGAATGTTCACAGTAAAGTGACACTGGCAATTGGAATGTCAAAAATCCATTGAAACTGGGATTTGGAATGTTAACAATCGATTGACACTTGGAATTGAAATCTCATAAATCCATTGACACTGAGATTTGGAATGTCAAATCCATTGACATTGGGAATTGGAATGTAAACAATCCATTGAAACTTGGAATTGGATTGTCCACAATCTATTGACACTGGGAATTGGAATGTCAACAATTCATTGACTCTGGTAATTGGAATGTAAACAATCTATTGACACTTGGAATTTGCATGTCAACAATCCATTGACACTGAGATTAGGAATGTCAGCAATCCATTGATACTGGGATTGGAATGTCCACAATCCATTGGCACTGGAATTTGAAAATTCAACAATCGATTGACACTGGGAATTTTAATGTCAAAAATCCATTGACACTGAAATTTAGAATGTCAACAATCCGTTGACACAGAAAATTGGAATTTCAACAATCCATTGAGGCTGGGAATTGGAAAGTCAACAATTCATTGACACTGGGATTTGGAATGTCAATAATCCATTGAAACTGGGATTTGGAATGATATTAACCCATTGAAACTGGTAATTGGAATCTCCATGATGATGAGACACTATGAATTGGAATGTCAACAATCCATTGACACCGGGATTTCGAATGTCAGCGATACATTGACACAGGCAATTGGAATGTCCACAATATCATGACACTGGGATTGGAATGTTATAAATCCATTGACACTGGTAAATTGAATGTCAACAATCCATTGGCCCTTGGAATTGGAATGTCAACAATCCATTGACACTGGGATTTGCAATGTCAACAATCTGCTGACACTGGGAATAGGAATATCAAAAATCCATTGGCATTGGGAACTGGAATCTCATCAATACATTGACACTTGGCATTGGAAAGTCAACAACCCATTGACACAGGGAATTGCCATGTCAACAATACATTGACACTGGGCTTTGGCATGTCAACAACCCATTGACACTGGGAATGAAAATGTACACAATACGTTGACTCTGGGAATTGGAATGTCAGCAATCCGTTGACACTGGGAATTCGAATGACCTCAATCCTTTAACACTGGGAATTTGGAATATCAACAATCCATTGACACTGGGAAAAGGAATGTCAACAATCAATTGACATTGTGAATTGTAATGTCAACAATTCACTGACACTTGGAATTGGAATGTGAACAATTCATTGACACTGGGATTGGAATGTCAACAATCAATTGACACTGGGTTTTGGAATGTTAACAACACATTGAAACTGGGAATTGGGATGTCCGCGATGCATCGACAGTGTGAATTGGAATGTCAACCCTCCATTGACACTGGGATTTGCAATGTCAACAATCCATTGACACTGGTGATTGGAATCTGATAAATCCTTTGACACTGGGAATTGGATTGTCAAATCCATTGACATTGGGAATTGCAATGTAAACAATAAACTGACACTTGGAATTGGATTGGCATCAAACCATTGACACTGGGATTAGAATATCAACAATCCATTGACTCTGGGAATTGGAATTTCCTCAGTACATTGAGACTTGGAATTGGAATGTGCTCTATCCATTGCCACTGGGCACTGGAACATCAACAATCAATTGACACTGGAAATTGGAATGCTAACAATTCATTGACACTGGGACTTGGAATCTCAACAATCCATTGACACTGGAAATTGGAATGTCAGCAAAAAATTAACACTGGGAATTTGCATGTCAACAATCCATTGACACTTGGAATTGGGATGTCAACAATCCATTGACACTGGGAATTGGAATGTCAACAATTATTTGACACTAGGAATTGGAATGTAAACAATCTATTGACACTTGGAATTGGAATGTCGACAGTCAATTGATACTGGGATTGGAATGTCAACAATTCATTGACACTGGGAATTGGAATGTCCACAATCCATTGAGACTTGGAACTGGAATGTCCACATCCCATTGAAACTGGAATTTAGAAATTCAACAACTCATTGACACTGGGAATTGCAATGTCAACAATCCATTGACACTGGAATTTGGAATGTCAACAATCCATTGACACTGGTAATTGGAATGTCAACAATCCATGGATGCTGGGAATTGGAAAATCAACAATTCATTCACACTGGGATTTGGAATGTCAATAATCCATTGACACTGGGATTTGGAATGTTATCAACCCATTGAAAGTGGGAATTGGAATGTCCGTGATGCTTTGACACTGTGAATTGCAATGTCAACAATCCATTGACACCGGGATTTGGAATGTCACCGATACATTGACACTGGGAATTGGAATGTCCACAACATCATAACACTGGGATTGAAATGTCAAAAATCCATTGACACTGGGAAATTGAATGTGAACAATCAATTGGCACTGGTAATTGGAATGTCAACAATCCATTGATGCTGGGAATGGGAAAATCAACAATTCATTGACATTTGGAATTGGAATGTCAACGATCCACTGACACTGGGACTTAGAATGTCATCAATCCAATCACGCTGGGATTTGGAATTACAACATTCCAATGACACTGAGATTTGGAATGACAGCGATACATTGACACTGGGAATTGGAATGTCCACAATCCATTGACACTGCGAACTGGAAAGTCAACAACCCATTGACACTGGGAATTGGCATGTCAACAATCCATTGACACTGGGCTTTTGAATGTCATCAACCCATTGACACAGGGAAATGAAATGTCCACAATATATTGACTCTGGGTATTGGAATATCAACAATCCGTTGAAACTGGGAATTGGAATATCAACAATCCATTGACAATTGCAACTGGAATGCTAAAAATCCATTGACACTGGGATTGAATCTCAACAATCCATTAACACTGGGAACTGGAATGTCAGCAATCATTTAACACAGGGAATTTGCATGTCAACAATCCATTGACATTTGGAATTGGAATGTCAACAATTCATTGACTCTGAGATTTGGAATGTCAGCAATGCATTGACATTGGGAATTGAAAAGTCAACAATTCATTGACACTGGGAAGTGGAATGTAACAATCTATTGACACTTGGAATTGGAATGTTAGCATTTCATTGATACTGGGATTCGAATGTCAACAATCCATTGACACTGGAAATTGAACTGTCCACAATCCATTAGCAATGGAACTTGAAAATTCAATAACCCATTGACACTGGGAATTGTAATGTCAAAAATCCATTGACACTGGAACTTGGAATGTAAACAATCCGTTGACACTGGTTATTGGAATTTCAACAATCCATTGACGCTGGGAATTGGAAAGTCAACAATTCATTGACACTGGGAGTTGGAATGTCAATAATCCATTCAAGCTGGGATTTGGAATGTTATCAACCCATTGAAACTGGGAATTGGAATGTCCATGATGCTTTGACACTGAATTGGAATGTCAACAATCCATTGACACCGGGATTTGGAATGTCAACAATACATTGACACTGGGAATTGGAATGTCCACAATATCATAACACTGAGATTGGAATGTCAAAAATCCATTGACACTGGGAAATTGAATGTGAACAATCCATTGGCACTTGGAAATGGAATGTCAACAATCCATTGACACTGATTTGGAATGTCAACAATCCGCTGACACTGGCAATTGGAATGTCAACAATCCATTGATGCTGGGAATTGGAAAGTCAACAATTCATTGACACTGGAATTTGAAATGGCAACAATCCGTTGACACTGGTAATTGGAATGACAACAATCCATTGAGGCTGGGAATTGGAAATTCAACAATTCATTGACACTGGTATTTGGAATGTCAATATTCCATTGACACTGGGATTTGGAAAGTCATCATACCATTGAAACTGGAAATTGGAATCTCCACAATATATTTACTCTGGGAATTGCAATGTCAACAATTCATTGACACTGGGAATTGGAATGACCTCAATCCTTTGAAACCGGGAATTGGAATATCAGCAATCCATTGACACTGGGATTTGGAATGTCAACAATCAATTGACACTGAGATTTGGAATGTCAACAATACATTGAAACTGGGAATTGGAATGTCCGCAATGCATTGACACTGTGAATTGGATTGTCAACACGCCATTGACAGTGGGATTTGGAATGTCTGTGATAAATTGACACTGGGAATTGGAATGTACACAATCCATTGACACTGTGTTTTGGAATGTCCACAATCCAATGACACTGGGAATTGCAATGTCAACAATCCATTGACACTGGGAATTGGAATGTCAACAATCCATTGAAAATGGAATTTGGAATGTACACAATACATTGACACTGGGAATTGGAATGTCAAAAGTCCATTGAAACTGGGAATTGGAATGTCAACAATCCATTGACACTGGGATTTGGAATGTCAACAATCCATTGACACTGGGAATTGGAATGTTAACAATCCATTGACACTTGGAAATGGAATATCAATAATACACTGACACTGGGATTTTAAATGTCAATAATCCTTTGACACTGGGAATTGGAATCTCAACAATCCATTGACCCTGGGGATTGAAATGTCAACAATCCACTGACCGTGGGATTTGGAATGTTAACAATCCATTGACACTGGGAATTGTAATGTTCACATTCTATTGACACTTGGAATTTGGATGTCAACAATCCATTGACACTGGGAATTTCAATTTCAACAATTCATTTACAATGGGAATTTGGAATGTTCACAATATATTGACACCAGCAATTGGAATGTCAAAAATCCAATGACACTGGGAATTTGAATGTCAGCAATCCATTGACACTGGGAATTGGAATCCCATAAATCCATTGACACTTGGAATTCAAATGTCTCCAAACCATTGAAACTGGGATTGGAATCTCAACAATCCATTGACTCTGGGAATTGAAATTTCCTCAGTCCATTGAGACTTGGAATTGGAATGTCCACAATCCATTAACACGGGGAAATGGAAAGTCAACAATCCATTGACACTAGGAATTGGCATGTCAACAATCCATTGAAACTGGGCTTTTGAATGACATCAACCCATTGATTCTGGGAATTGGAATATCAACAATCCATTGACACTGGGAATAGAAATATCAACAATGTATTGACCCTTGAAATTGGAATGTCGACAGTCAATTGATACTGGGAATGGAAGGTCAACAATTCATTGGCACTGGGAATTGGAATGTCCACAATTCATTGAGACTTGGAATTGGAATGTCTACAGTCCATTGAAACTGGGATTTGGAATGTCAACAATCCATTGCTGCTGGGAATTGGAAAGTCAAAAATTCATTGACACTGGTATTTGGAATGTCAATAATCCATTGACACTGGGATTTGGAAAGTCATCAACCCATTGAAACTGGAAATTGGAATGTCCACAATATATTTACACTGGGAATTGCAATGTCAACAATCCATTGACACTGGGAGTTGGAATGACCTCAATCCTTTGACACTGGGAATTGGAATATCAACAATCCATTGACACTGGGAATAGGAATGTCAACAATCCATTGATAGTGGGAATTGGCATGTCAACAATCCATTGACACTGGGCTTTGGCATGCCAACAACCCATTGATACTGGGAATTGAAATGTCCACAATACATTGACTCTGGGACTTGGAATGTCAACAATCCGTCGACACTGGGAATTGGAATGAACTCAATTCTTTGACACTCGGAATTGGAAATTCAACAAAGCATTGACACTGGGAATGGGAATGTCAACAATCAATTGACATTGAGAATTGTAATGTCAACAATCAATTGACACTTGGAATTGGAATGTGAACAATTCATTGTCACTTGGATTGGAAAGTCAACAATCCATTGAAACTGGGATTTGTAATGTCAACAATCAATTGACACTGGGATTTGAAATGTCAACAACACATTGCAACTGGGAATTGGAATGTCCGTGATGCATTGACACTGTAAATTGGAATGTCAACACTCCATTGACACCGGGATTTGGAATCTCTGCGATAAATTGACACTGGGAATTGGAATGTCCACAATCCAACGACACTTGGAATTGGAATTTCAACAATCCATTGACACTGGGAATTAGAATGTCAACAATCCATTGAAAATGGAATTTGGAATGTACACAGTACATTGACACTGGGAATTGGAGTGTCAAAAATCCATTGAAATTGGGAATTGGAATGTCAACAATCCATTGACACTGGGATTTGGAATGTCAACAATCCATTGAAACTGGGAATTGGAATGTTAACAATCCATTGACACTTGGAAATGGAATATCAACAATGCACTGACACTGGAATTTTAAATGTCAATAATCCTTTGACACTGGGAATTGGAATTTCAACAATCTATTGACACTGGGGATTGGAATGTCAACAATCCATTGACCCTGGGAATTGGAATGTTAACAATTCATTGACACTGGGAATTGCAATGTCCATATTCTATTGACACTTGGAATTTGAAAGTCAACACTCCATCGACACTTGGAAATGGAATGTCCACAATTCATTAACAATTGTAATTGGAATGTTCACAATATATTGACACTGGCAATTCGAATGCCAACAATCGATTAACATTTGTAATTGGAATGTACACAATCCACTGCGACTAGGAATTGGAAAGTCAACAAAACATTGACACACGGAAGTGGAATGTCCAAAATCCATTGAGATTTGGAATTGGAATGACCATAATCCATTGACACTGGGAATTGGAAAGTCAGCAATGCATTGAGACTGGGAATTGGAATGTCAATAATCCATTGACACTGAGAATTGGAATCTCACCAATCCATTGACACTGGGAATTGTAACGTCCATATTCTATTGACACTTGGAATTTGAAAGTCAACAATCCATTGACACTGGGAATTTGAATGTCAACAATCCATTGAGAATGGGAATTGGAACGCTCAAAATATATTGACACTGGCAATTGGAATGTCAAAAATCCATTGACACTGGGAATTTGAATGTCAGCAATCCATTGACACTGGGAATTGGAATGTTAACAATCCAATGACACTTGGAATTGGAACATCAACAATGCATTGACACTGGGATTTTCAATGTCAACAATCCATTGACACTGGGAATTGGAATCCCATAAATCCATTGACACAGGGAATTGGAATGTCAAATCCATTGACACTTGGCATTGGAATGTAAACAATCCATTGACACTTGGAATTGGAATGTCAACAAACCATTGACACTGGGATTGGAATCTCAACAATGCAGTGACTCTGGGAATTGAAATTTCCTCAGTCCATTGAGACTTGGAATTGGAATGTCCACAATCCATTAACACTGGGAATTGGGATGTCAACAATCCATTGAAACTGGGCATTTGAATGCCATCAACCCGTTGACTCTGGGAATTGGAATATCAACAGTCCATTGACACTGGGAATAGGAATATCAACAATCTATTGACCCTTGGAATTGGAATGTAGACAGTCAATTGGTGCTGGGATTGGAATGTCAACAATTCATTGGCACTGGGAATTGGAATGTCCACAATCCATTGAAACTGGAATTTGGAAATTCAACAACCCATTGACACTGGGAATTGGAATGGCAACAATCCGTTGAAACTGGTAATTGGAATGTCAACAATCCATTGCTGCTGGGAATTGGAAAGTCAACAATTCATTGACACTGGCATTTGGAATGTCAATAATCCATTGACACTGGGATTTGGAAAGTCATCAACCCATTAAAACTGGAAATTGGAATGTCCACAGTATATTTACACTGGGAATTGCAATGTCAACAATCAATTGACACTGGGATTTGGAATGTCAACAACACATTGAAACTGGGAATTGGAATGTCCGTGATGCATTGACATTGTGAATTGGAATGTCAACCCTCCATTGACACTGGGATTTGGAATGTCTGCGATAAATTGACACTGGGAATTGTAATGTCCACAATCCAATGACACTGGGAATTGGAATGTCCACAATCCAATGACACTTGGAATTGCAATGTCAACAATCCATTGACTGTGGGAATTGGAATATCAACAATCCATTGAAACTGGGAATAGAAATATCAACAATCAATTGACATTGGGAATGGTAATCTCAATAATCCATTGACACAGGGATTTGGAATGTCAATATTCCATTGACAGTGGGATTTGGAAAGTCATCATACCATTGAAACTGGAAATTGGAATGTCCACAATATATTTACTCTGGGAATTGCAATGTCAACAATTCATTGACACTGGGAATTGGAATGACCTCAATCCTTTGAAACCGGGAATTGGAATATGAACAATCCATTGACACTGGGAATAGGAACATCAACAATCCATTGACATTGGGAATCGGAATGTCAACAATACATTGATACTGGGATTTGGCATGTCAACAACCAATTGACACTGGGAATTGAAATGTCCACAATACATTGAATGTGGGAATTGGAATATCAACAATCCATTGAAACTGGGAATAGGCATGTCAACAATCAATTGACATTGGGAATTGTAATGTCAACAATCCATTGACACTGGGATTTGGAATGTCAAATATCAATTGACACTGAGATTTGGAATGTCAACAATACATTGAAACTGGGAATTGGAATGTCCGCAATGCATTGACACTGTGAATTGGAATGTCAACACGTCATTGACACTGGGATTTGGAATGTCTGCGATAAACTGACACTGGGAATTGGAATGTCCACAATCCATTGACACTGGGATTTGGAATGTCCACAATCCAACGACACTGGGAATTGCAATGTCAACAATCCATTGACACTGGGAATTGGAATGTCAACAATCCATTGAAAATGGAATTTGGAATGTACACAATACATTGACACTGGGAATTGGAATGTCAAAAGTCCATTGAACCTGGGAATTGGAATGTCAACAATCCATTGAAACTTGGAATTGAATTGTAACCAGTATATTGAGAGTGGGAATAGAAATGTAAACCATTCATTGAAAATGGGAACTGGAATGTCAAAAATCAATTGGCACTGGGAATTGGAATGTCAACAATCCATTGACACATGGAAATGGAATGTCAGCAATCCATTGACATTTGGAATTGGAATGTCATGTATCCATCGACACTGGGAATTGGAATGTCAACAATCCATTAACACTGGGAATTGGAATGTCAACAATACATTGACACTGGGAATTGGAATGTCAACAATCCATTAACACTGGGAATTGGAATGTCAACAATACATTTATATTTGGAATTGGAATGTCAACAATCCATTGACACTGGGAATTGGAATGTCAACAATACATTTATATTTGGAATTGGAATGTCAACTATCATTTGACACTGGGAATTGGAATGTCAACAATCCATTGATACTTGGAATTAGAATGTCAACAATTCATTGACACTAGGAATTGGAATATTAACAATACATTGACACTTGGAATTAGAATGTCATCAATCCATTGACACTTGGAATTGGAATGTCAACAGTTTAATTGATACTGGGAACAGCAATGTCAATAATCCAATTGGCACTGGGAATTGGAAAGTCAACAATCCATTGACACTGGGAATTGAAATGGCCACAATACAATGACACTTGGAAATGGAATGTCAATAATCCAATCACCCATCGACAATTGGAATTGAAATATCTACAATCCATTCACACTTGGAATTGGAATGTCCATAATCCATTGACACTGGGAATTGAAACTTCCACCATCCATTGACACTGGGAATTGGAATGACAACTATCCAATGACACTGTGAATTGGAATGTCAACAATCTATTGATATTGGATCTGGAATGTAAACAATACATTGACACTGGGAATTGGAATGACAGCAATCTATTGACACTTGGAATTGAAATGTTTACAATCCATTGACATTTGGATTTGGAATGTCCACAATCCATTGACAATGGGAATTGGAATGTCTAACATTCATTGACACTTCGAATTGGATTGTCCACAATCCATTGACAAAGGGAGTTGGAACGTCCACAATCCATTAACACTGGGAATTTGAATGTCAACAATCCATTGACCCTGGGATTTGGAATGACAACAATCCATTGACACATGGAATTGGAATGTCAACAATCCATTGATACTGGGAATTGGAATGTCCGCTATCAGTTGACACTGGCACTTGGAATGTCGACAGCCTACTGACACTTGGAATTGGTAAGTCAACAATCCATTGACTCTTGGAATTAGAGTGCCCTCAATGCATTCACACTTGGAATTGGAATCTCAACAATCCAGTGACACTGGGAACTGCAATGTCAACAATCTCTTGGCACTGGGAATTGAAATGTCAACAATCTCTTGGCACTGGGAATTGAAATGTCAACAATCCATTGACACTGGGAATTGAAATGTCCACAGTACAATGACACTGGGAATTTAAATGTCAACAATCCATTGACCATGGGAATTGGAATGACAACAATCAATTGAAACTTGGAATTGTAATTTCAACAATCCATTGAGAGTGGGAATAGGAATGTAAACCATTCATTGAAAATGGGAATTGGAATGTGAAAAATTCATTGACACTGGGAATTGGAATGTCCACAATGCATTGGCATTGGGAATTGGAATGTGAACAACCCATTGACAATGGAAATTGGAATTTCAACAATGCATTGACACTGGGAATTAGAATGTCAACAATCCATTGACACTTGGAATTGGACTGTCAACAATCCATTGAGAGTGGGAATAGGAATGTAAACCATTCATTGAAAATGGGAATTGGAATGTCAGAAATTCATTGACAATGGAAATTGGAATTTCAACAATGCATTGACACTGGGAATTGGAATGTCAACAATCCATTGAAACTGGGAATTGAAACATCCACAATCCATTGTCTCTTGGAATTGGAATGACATCATTCCATTGACAAGGGAAATTAGAAAGTCAACCATCCATTGACACTGGTTATTGGAATGTCAACAATCCATTGACACTGGGAATTGGAACATCCACAATCCATTGACACTGGGAATTCGAATGTCAACAATCCATTGACACTGGGAATTGGAATTACAACAATCCATTAACACTGGGAATTGGAATGTCAACAATCCATTGACACTGGGAATTGGAATGTCAACAATCCATTAACACTGGGAATTGGAATGTCAACAATACATTGACACTGGGAATTGGAATGTCAACAATACATTTATATTTGGAATTGGAATGTCAACAATCCATTGACACTGGGAATTGGAATGTCAACAATACATTTATATTTGGAATTGGAATGTCAACTATCATTTGACACTGGGAATTGGAATGTCAACAATCCATTGATACTTGGAATTAGAATGTCAACAATTCATTGACACTAGGAATTGGAATATTAACAATACATTGACACTTGGAATTAGAATGTCATCAATCCATTGACACTTGGAATTGGAATGTCAACAGTTTAATTGATACTGGGAACAGCAATGTCAATAATCCAATTGGCACTGGGAATTGGAAAGTCAACAATCCATTGACACTGGGAATTGAAATGGCCACAATACAATGACACTTGGAAATGGAATGTCAATAATCCAATCACCCATCGACAATTGGAATTGAAATATCTACAATCCATTCACACTTGGAATTGGAATGTCCATAATCCATTGACACTGGGAATTGAAACTTCCACCATCCATTGACACTGGGAATTGGAATGACAACTATCCAATGACACTGTGAATTGGAATGTCAACAATCTATTGATATTGGATCTGGAATGTAAAGAATACATTGACACTGGGAATTGGAATGACAGCAATCTATTGACACTTGGAATTGAAATGTTTACAATCCATTGACATTTGGATTTGGAATGTCCACAATCCATTGACAATGGGAATTGGAATGTCCAACATTCATTGACACTTCGAATTGGATTGTCCACAATCCATTGACAAAGGGAGTTGGAACGTCCACAATCCATTAACACTGGGAATTTGAATGTCAACAATCCATTGACCCTGGGATTTGGAATGACAACAATCCATTGACACATGGAATTGGAATGTCAACAATCCATTGATACTGGGAATTGGAATGTCCGCTATCAGTTGACACTGGCACTTGGAATGTCGACAGCCTACTGTCACTTGGAATTGGTAAGTCAACAATCCATTGACTCTTGGAATTAGAGTGCCCTCAATGCATTCACACTTGGAATTGGAATCTCAACAATCCAGTGACACTGGGAACTGCAATGTCAACAATCTCTTGGCACTGGGAATTGAAATGTCAACAATCTCTTGGCACTGGGAATTGAAATGTCAACAATCCATTGACACTGGGAATTGAAATGTCCACAGTACAATGACACTGGGAATTTAAATGTCAACAATCCATTGACCATGGGAATTGGAATGACAACAATCAATTGAAACTTGGAATTGTAATTTCAACAATCCATTGAGAGTGGGAATAGGAATGTAAACCATTCATTGAAAATGGGAATTGGAATGTGAAAAATTCATTGACACTGGGAATTAGAATGTCCACAATGCATTGGCATTGGGAATTGGAATGTGAACAACCCATTGACAATGGAAATTGGAATTTCAACAATGCATTGACACTGGGAATTAGAATGTCAACAATCCATTGACACTTGGAATTGGACTGTCAACAATCCATTGAGAGTGGGAATAGGAATGTAAACCATTCATTGAAAATGGGAATTGGAATGTCAGAAATTCATTGACAATGGAAATTGGAATTTCAACAATGCATTGACACTGGGAATTGGAATGTCAACAATCCATTGAAACTGGGAATTGGAATCTCAAAAATACATTTAAAATTGGAATTGGAATGTCAAAAATCCAATGATACTGGGAACCGGAATGTCAACAAACCATTGACACTAGGAATTGGAATATCAGCAATCCATTGACACTGGGATTTTGAATGTCAACATCCATTGACACTGGGAATTGGAATGTCAACAGTATATTGAGAGTGGGAATAGAAATGTAAACCATTCATTGAAAATGGGAATTGGAATGTCAAAAATCAATTGGCACTGGGAATTGGAATGTCCACAATGCATTGACACTGGGAATTGGAATGTCCACAATCATATGACACATGGAAATGGAATGTTAGCAATCCATTTACAATTGGAATTGGAAAGTCAACAATCCATTGACATTTGGAATTGGAATGTTAGGTATCCATCGACACTGGGAATTGGAATGTCAACAATCCATTGACACTGGGAATTGGAATGTCATCAATCCATTGACACTTGGAATTGGAATGTCAACAGTTTAATTGATACTGGGAACAGCAATGTCAAAAATCCAATTGGCACTGGGAATTGGAAAGTCAACAATCCATTGACACTGGGAATTGAAATGGCCACAATACAATGACACTGGGAATGGAATGTCAACAATCCAATCACCCTGGGAATTGGAATGACAACAATCCATCGATAATTGGAATTGAAATATCTACAATCCATTCAAACTTGGAATTGGAATGTCCATAATCCATTGACACTGGGAATTGAAACTTCCACCATCCATTGACACTGGAAATTGGAATGTCAACAATCCATTGACACTGGGAATTGGAATGTCAACAATCCATTTGAAATTCGGAATTGTAATGTCAACAATCCATTGAAAATGGGAATTGGAATGTCAACACGCAATTGAAACTGGGAATTGGAATGCCAACAATCCATTGACACTGGGATTTGGAATGTTAACAATACATTTATACTTGGAATTGGAATGTCAACTATCGTTTGACACTGGGAATTGAAACTTCCACCATCCATTGACACTGGGAATTTAATTGTCAACAATACATTGATACTTGGAATTGGAATGTCAACCATTCATTGACACTGTGCACTGAAATGGCCACAATCCCATGACACTGGAACTTGTAATATCAATACTCCATTGACACTGGAAATTGAATTGTCAACAATCCATTGACACTAGGAATTGGAATATCAATAATCCATTGACACTGGAAATTGAATTGTCAACAATCCATTGACTCTGTGAATTGGCATGAACACAATCAATTGGCACTGGGAATTAGAATATGAACAATCCTTTGAAACTCGGAAATGGAATGTCAACAATCCATTGACACTGGGAATTGCAATGTCAACAATCCATTGACACTCGGAATTGTAATGTCAACAATCCATTGAAAATGGGAATTGGAATGTCAACAAGCAATTGAAACTGGGAATTGGAAAGTCAACAATCCATTGACATTTGGAAATGAAATGTAAACAATCCATTCAAACTGGGAATTGGAATGCCAACAATCCATTGACACTGGGAATTGGAATGTTAACAGTACATTTATACTTGGAGTTGGAATGTCAACTATCATTTGACACTGGGAATTGAAACTTCTACCATCCATTGACACTGGGAATTTAATTGTCAACAATACATTGATACTTGGAATTGGAATGTCAACTATTCATTGACAATGTGAACTGAAATGGCCACAATCCCATGACACTGGAACTTGTAATATCAATAATCCATTGACACTGGAAATTTAATTGTCAACAATCCATTGACCCTGTGAATTGGCATGAACACAATCAATTGGCACTGGGAATTAGAATATGAACAATCCTTTGACACTCGGAAATGGAATGTCAACAATCCATTGACACTGGGAATTGCAATGTCAACAATCCATTGGCAATTGGAATTGGAATGCCAACAATCCATTGACTCTAGTAATTGGAAATTCAACCATCCATTGAGAGTGGGAATTGGAATGTCAACAATTCATAAACACTTGGAATTGGAACGTCCACAGTACATTGACACTGGAAATTGGAATGTCAACAATCCATTGTCCCTGGGATTTGGAATGACAGCAATCCATTGACACTTGGAATTGAAATGTCAACAATCCACTGACACCGCAAATTGGAATGTCCGCTATCCATTGACAATGGTAATAGGAATGTCAACAGTCTATGGACACTTGGAATGGGTAAGTCAACAATCCATTGACTCTTGGAATTGGAATGTCAACAATTCATTGACACAGGGAATTGGAATGTCAACAATCCATTGACACTGGGAATTGGAATTTCAACAATCCATTTGACACTGGGAATTGTAATGTCAACAATACATTGACACTGGGAATTGGAATGGCAGCAATCCATTGACAATGGTAATTTGAATGACAAATATCCACTTACA
Organism: Squalus acanthias; assembly: GCA_030390025.1. Lineage (NCBI taxonomy): Eukaryota > Metazoa > Chordata > Chondrichthyes > Squaliformes > Squalidae > Squalus > Squalus acanthias. The sequence goes on from JASTWF010000038.1 coordinate 682,465, forward strand.
CTGGGATTTGGAATGTCAACAATCCATTGAAACAGGGAGTTGAAATGTCTACAATCCATTGACATTTGGAATTGGAATGTCCACAATCCATTTACACTGGTAATTGGAATGTCCACCATCCATTGACATTTGGTATTGGAACGTCCAGAGTACTTTGACACTGGTAATTGGAATGTCAACAATCCACTGACCCTGGCATTTGGAATGTCAACAATCCATTTGACATTCGGAATTGTAATGTCAACAATCCATTGAAAATGGGAATTGGAATGTCAACAAGCAATTGAAACTGGGAATTGGAAAGTCAACAATACATTGACATTGGGAAATGAAATGTAAACAATCCATTCAAACTGGGAATTGGAATGCCAAAAATCCATTGACACTGGGAATTGGAATGTTAGCAATACATTTATACTTGGAATTGGAAAGTCAACTATCATTTGACACTGGGAATTGAAACTTCCACCATCCATTGACACTGGGAATGTAATTGTCAACAATACATTGATACTTGGAATTGGAATGTCAACTATTCATTGACACTGTGAACTGAAATGGCCACAAACCCATGACACTGGAACTTGTAATATCAATACTCCATTGACACTGGAAATTGAATTGTCAACAATCCATTGACCCTGTGAATTGGCATGAACACAATCAATTGGCACTGGGAATTAGAATATGAACAATCCTTTGACACTCGGAAATGGAATGTCAACAATCCATTGACACTGGGAATTGCAATGTCAACAATCCATTAGCAAATAGAATTGGAATGCCAACAATCCATTGACACTAGTAATTGGAATGTCAACAATCCATTGAGAGTGGGAATTGGAATGTCAACAATTCATAAACACTTGGAATTGGAACTTCCACAGTACATTGACACTGGGAATTGGAATGTCAACAATCCATTGACACTTGGAATTGAAATGTCAACAATCAACTGACACCGCAAATTGGAATGTCCGCTATCCATTGACAATGGTAATAGGAATGTCAACAGTCTATGGACACTTGGAATGGGTAAGTCAACAATCCATTGACTCTTGGAATTGGAATGTCAACAATTCATTGACACAGGGAATTGGAATGTCAACAATCCATTGACACTTGGAATTGGAATGTCAACAATCCATTGACACTGGGATTTGGAATTTCAACAATCCATTTGACACTGGGAATTATAATGTCAACAATCCATTGACACTGGGAACTGGAATGTCCACAATCCATTGACACTGGGGATTGGAATGTCAACAATACATTGATACTTGGAATTGGAATGTCAACTACCCATTGACACTGGGAATTGAATTGTCAAAAATCCATTGACACTGGGAATTGGAATGACAATAACCCATTGACACTTGGAATTGAAATTTCACGAATCCGTTGAAACTGCAAATTGGAATGTCCGCAATCCATTGACAGTGGCAATTGCAATGTCAACAGTCTATTGACACTTGGAATTGGAATGTTAACAATCCATTGACACTTGGAATTAGAATGCCATCAATCAATTGACACTTGGAACTGGAATCTAATCAATCCATTGACACTGGGAATTGCAATGTCAACAATCTATTGGCACTGGGAATTGAAAAATCAACAATCCATTGACACTGGGAATTGAATTGTCCACAACACATTGACACTTGGAATTTCAATGTCAACAGTTCATTCACACTTGGAATTGGAATGTCCATCTTCCCTTGGATCTGGGAATTGAAACTACTACAATCCATTGACACTGGGAATTGGAATGACAATAATACATGGACCCAGGGAATTGCAATATCAACAATCCATTGGCTCTTGGAATTTGAATGACAGCAATCCATTGACAAGGGGAATTGGAATGTCAACAATCTTATGACACTTGGAATTGGAAGATCAACAATACATTGATACTTGGAATTGGAATGTCAACTACCCATTGTCCCTGGGAATTGGACTGTCAGGAATGCATTGACACTGGGAATTGGAATGTCAACAATTCATTGACACTGGGAATGGGAATGTCAACAATCAATTGACACTGGGAATTGGAATGTCAACATACCATTGACGCTGGGAATTGAAATGTCAACAATCAATTGACACTGGGAATTGAAACATCCACAATCCATTGTCTCTTGGAATTGGAATGACATCATTCCATTGACAAGGGAAATTAGAAAGTCAACCATCCATTGACACTGGTTATTGGAATGTCAACAATCCATTGACACTGGGAATTGGAACATCCACAATCCATTGACACTGGGAATTCGAATGTCAACAATCCATTGACACTGGGAATTGGAATGTCAACAATCCATTAACACTGGGAATTGGAATGTCAACAATCCATTGACACTGGGAATTGGAATGTCAACAATCCATTAACACTGGGAATTGGAATGTCAACAATACATTGACACTGGGAATTGGAATGTCAACAATACATTTATATTTGGAATTGGAATGTCAACAATCCATTGACCCTGGGATTTGGAATGACAACAATCCATTGACACATGGAATTGGAATGTCAACAATCCATTGATACTGGGAATTGGAATGTCCGCTATCAGTTGACACTGGCACTTGGAATGTCGACAGCCTACTGACACTTGGAATTGGTAAGTCAACAATCCATTGACTCTTGGAATTAGAGTGCCCTCAATGCATTCACACTTGGAATTGGAATCTCAACAATCCAGTGACACTGGGAACTGCAATGTCAACAATCTCTTGGCACTGGGAATTGAAATGTCAACAATCTCTTGGCACTGGGAATTGAAATGTCAACAATCCATTGACACTGGGAATTGAAATGTCCACAGTACAATGACACTGGGAATTTAAATGTCAACAATCCATTGACCATGGGAATTGGAATGACAACAATCAATTGAAACTTGGAATTGTAATTTCAACAATCCATTGAGAGTGGGAATAGGAATGTAAACCATTCATTGAAAATGGGAATTGGAATGTGAAAAATTCATTGACACTGGGAATTGGAATGTCCACAATGCATTGGCATTGGGAATTGGAATGTGAACAACCCATTGACAATGGAAATTGGAATTTCAACAATGCATTGACACTGGGAATTAGAATGTCAACAATCCATTGACACTTGGAATTGGACTGTCAACAATCCATTGAGAGTGGGAATAGGAATGTAAACCATTCATTGAAAATGGGAATTGGAATGTCAGAAATTCATTGACAATGGAAATTGGAATTTCAACAATGCATTGACACTGGGAATTGGAATGTCAACAATCCATTGAAACTGGGAATTGAAACATCCACAATCCATTGTCTCTTGGAATTGGAATGACATCATTCCATTGACAAGGGAAATTAGAAAGTCAACCATCCATTGACACTGGTTATTGGAATGTCAACAATCCATTGACACTGGGAATTGGAACATCCACAATCCATTGACACTGGGAATTCGAATGTCAACAATCCATTGACACTGGGAATTGGAATGTCAACAATCCATTAACACTGGGAATTGGAATGTCAACAATCCATTGACACTGGGAATTGGAATGTCAACAATCCATTAACACTGGGAATTGGAATGTCAACAATACATTGACACTGGGAATTGGAATGTCAACAATACATTGACACTGGGAATTGGAATGTCAACAATACATTTATATTTGGAATTGGAATGTCAACAATCCATTGACACTGGGAATTGGAATGTCAACAATACATTTATATTTGGAATTGGAATGTCAACTATCATTTGACACTGGGAATTGGAATGTCAACAATCCATTGATACTTGGAATTAGAATGTCAACAATTCATTGACACTAGGAATTGGAATATTAACAATACATTGACACTTGGAATTAGAATGTCATCAATCCATTGACACTTGGAATTGGAATGTCAACAGTTTAATTGATACTGGGAACAGCAATGTCAATAATCCAATTGGCACTGGGAATTGGAAAGTCAACAATCCATTGACACTGGGAATTGAAATGGCCACAATACAATGACACTTGGAAATGGAATGTCAATAATCCAATCACCCATCGACAATTGGAATTGAAATATCTACAATCCATTCACACTTGGAATTGGAATGTCCATAATCCATTGACACTGGGAATTGAAACTTCCACCATCCATTGACACTGGGAATTGGAATGACAACTATCCAATGACACTGTGAATTGGAATGTCAACAATCTATTGATATTGGATCTGGAATGTAAAGAATACATTGACACTGGGAATTGGAATGACAGCAATCTATTGACACTTGGAATTGAAATGTTTACAATCCATTGACATTTGGATTTGGAATGTCCACAATCCATTGACAATGGGAATTGGAATGTCCAACATTCATTGACACTTCGAATTGGATTGTCCACAATCCATTGACAAAGGGAGTTGGAACGTCCACAATCCATTAACACTGGGAATTTGAATGTCAACAATCCATTGACCCTGGGATTTGGAATGACAACAATCCATTGACACATGGAATTGGAATGTCAACAATCCATTGATACTGGGAATTGGAATGTCCGCTATCAGTTGACACTGGCACTTGGAATGTCGACAGCCTACTGACACTTGGAATTGGTAAGTCAACAATCCATTGACTCTTGGAATTAGAGTGCCCTCAATGCATTCACACTTGGAATTGGAATCTCAACAATCCAGTGACACTGGGAACTGCAATGTCAACAATCTCTTGGCACTGGGAATTGAAATGTCAACAATCTCTTGGCACTGGGAATTGAAATGTCAACAATCCATTGACACTGGGAATTGAAATGTCCACAGTACAATGACACTGGGAATTTAAATGTCAACAATCCATTGACCATGGGAATTGGAATGACAACAATCAATTGAAACTTGGAATTGTAATTTCAACAATCCATTGAGAGTGGGAATAGGAATGTAAACCATTCATTGAAAATGGGAATTGGAATGTGAAAAATTCATTGACACTGGGAATTGGAATGTCCACAATGCATTGGCATTGGGAATTGGAATGTGAACAACCCATTGACAATGGAAATTGGAATTTCAACAATGCATTGACACTGGGAATTAGAATGTCAACAATCCATTGACACTTGGAATTGGACTGTCAACAATCCATTGAGAGTGGGAATAGGAATGTAAACCATTCATTGAAAATGGGAATTGGAATGTCAGAAATTCATTGACAATGGAAATTGGAATTTCAACAATGCATTGACACTGGGAATTGGAATGTCAACAATCCATTGAAACTGGGAATTGAAACATCCACAATCCATTGTCTCTTGGAATTGGAATGACATCATTCCATTGACAAGGGAAATTAGAAAGTCAACCATCCATTGACACTGGTTATTGGAATGTCAACAATCCATTGACACTGGGAATTGGAACATCCACAATCCATTGACACTGGGAATTCGAATGTCAACAATCCATTGACACTGGGAATTGGAATGTCAACAATCCATTAACACTGGGAATTGGAATGTCAACAATCCATTAACACTGGGAATTGGAATGTCAACAATACATTGACACTGGGAATTGGAATGTCAACAATACATTGACACTGGGAATTGGAATGTCAACAATACATTTATATTTGGAATTGGAATGTCAACAATCCATTGACACTGGGAATTGGAATGTCAACAATACATTTATATTTGGAATTGGAATGTCAACTATCATTTGACACTGGGAATTGGAATGTCAACAATCCATTGATACTTGGAATTAGAATGTCAACAATTCATTGACACTAGGAATTGGAATATTAACAATACATTGACACTTGGAATTAGAATGTCATCAATCCATTGACACTTGGAATTGGAATGTCAACAGTTTAATTGATACTGGGAACAGCAATGTCAATAATCCAATTGGCACTGGGAATTGGAAAGTCAACAATCCATTGACACTGGGAATTGAAATGGCCACAATACAATGACACTTGGAAATGGAATGTCAATAATCCAATCACCCATCGACAATTGGAATTGAAATATCTACAATCCATTCACACTTGGAATTGGAATGTCCATAATCCATTGACACTGGGAATTGAAACTTCCACCATCCATTGACACTGGGAATTGGAATGACAACTATCCAATGACACTGTGAATTGGAATGTCAACAATCTATTGATATTGGATCTGGAATGTAAAGAATACATTGACACTGGGAATTGGAATGACAGCAATCTATTGACACTTGGAATTGAAATGTTTACAATCCATTGACATTTGGATTTGGAATGTCCACAATCCATTGACAATGGGAATTGGAATGTCCAACATTCATTGACACTTCGAATTGGATTGTCCACAATCCATTGACAAAGGGAGTTGGAACGTCCACAATCCATTAACACTGGGAATTTGAATGTCAACAATCCATTGACCCTGGGATTTGGAATGACAACAATCCATTGACACATGGAATTGGAATGTCAACAATCCATTGATACTGGGAATTGGAATGTCCGCTATCAGTTGACACTGGCACTTGGAATGTCGACAGCCTACTGACACTTGGAATTGGTAAGTCAACAATCCATTGACTCTTGGAATTAGAGTGCCCTCAATGCATTCACACTTGGAATTGGAATCTCAACAATCCAGTGACACTGGGAACTGCAATGTCAACAATCTCTTGGCACTGGGAATTGAAATGTCAACAATCTCTTGGCACTGGGAATTGAAATGTCAACAATCCATTGACACTGGGAATTGAAATGTCCACAGTACAATGACACTGGGAATTTAAATGTCAACAATCCATTGACCATGGGAATTGGAATGACAACAATCAATTGAAACTTGGAATTGTAATTTCAACAATCCATTGAGAGTGGGAATAGGAATGTAAACCATTCATTGAAAATGGGAATTGGAATGTGAAAAATTCATTGACACTGGGAATTGGAATGTCCACAATGCATTGGCATTGGGAATTGGAATGTGAACAACCCATTGACAATGGAAATTGGAATTTCAACAATGCATTGACACTGGGAATTAGAATGTCAACAATCCATTGACACTTGGAATTGGACTGTCAACAATCCATTGAGAGTGGGAATAGGAATGTAAACCATTCATTGAAAATGGGAATTGGAATGTCAGAAATTCATTGACAATGGAAATTGGAATTTCAACAATGCATTGACACTGGGAATTGGAATGTCAACAATCCATTGAAACTGGGAATTGGAATCTCAAAAATACATTTAAAATTGGAATTGGAATGTCAAAAATCCAATTATACTGGGAACCGGAATGTCAACAAACCATTGACACTAGGAATTGGAATATCAGCAATCCATTGACACTGGGATTTTGAATGTCAACATCCATTGACACTGGGAATTGGAATGTCAACAGTATATTGAGAGTGGGAATAGAAATGTAAACCATTCATTGAAAATGGGAATTGGAATGTCAAAAATCAATTGGCACTGGGAAATGGAATGTCCACAATGCATTGACACTGGGAATTGGAATGTCCACAATCATATGACACATGGAAATGGAATGTTAGCAATCCATTTACAATTGGAATTGGAAAGTCAACAATCCATTGACATTTGGAATTGGAATGTTAGGTATCCATCGACACTGGGAATTGGAATGTCAACAATCCATTGACACTGGGAATTGGAATGTCATCAATCCATTGACACTTGGAATTGGAATGTCAACAGTTTAATTGATACTGGGAACAGCAATGTCAAAAATCCAATTGGCACTGGGAATTGGAAAGTCAACAATCCATTGACACTGGGAATTGAAATGGCCACAATACAATGACACTGGAAATGGAATGTCAACAATCCAATCACCCTGGGAATTGGAATGACAACAATCCATCGATAATTGGAATTGAAATATCTACAATCCATTCAAACTTGGAATTGGAATGTCCATAATCCATTGACACTGGGAATTGAAACTTCCACCATCCATTGACACTGGGAATTGGAATGTCAACAATCCATTTGAAATTCGGAATTGTAATGTCAACAATCCATTGAAAATGGGAATTGGAATGTCAACACGCAATTGAAACTGGGAATTGGAATGCCAACAATCCATTGACACTGGGATTTGGAATGTTAACAATACATTTATACTTGGAATTGGAATGTCAACTATCGTTTGACACTGGGAATTGAAACTTCCACCATCCATTGACACTGGGAATTTAATTGTCAACAATACATTGATACTTGGAATTGGAATGTCAACCATTCATTGACACTGTGCACTGAAATGGCCACAATCCCATGACACTGGAACTTGTAATATCAATACTCCATTGACACTGGAAATTGAATTGTCAACAATCCATTGACACTAGGAATTGGAATATCAATAATCCATTGACACTGGAAATTGAATTGTCAACAATCCATTGACTCTGTGAATTGGCATGAACACAATCAATTGGCACTGGGAATTAGAATATGAACAATCCTTTGAAACTCGGAAATGGAATGTCAACAATCCATTGACACTGGGAATTGCAATGTCAACAATCCATTGACACTCGGAATTGTAATGTCAACAATCCATTGAAAATGGGAATTGGAATGTCAACAAGCAATTGAAACTGGGAATTGGAAAGTCAACAATCCATTGACATTTGGAAATGAAATGTAAACAATCCATTCAAACTGGGAATTGGAATGCCAACAATCCATTGACACTGGGAATTGGAATGTTAACAGTACATTTATACTTGGAGTTGGAATGTCAACTATCATTTGACACTGGGAATTGAAACTTCTACCATCCATTGACACTGGGAATTTAATTGTCAACAATACATTGATACTTGGAATTGGAATGTCAACTATTCATTGACAATGTGAACTGAAATGGCCACAATCCCATGACACTGGAACTTGTAATATCAATAATCCATTGACACTGGAAATTTAATTGTCAACAATCCATTGACCCTGTGAATTGGCATGAACACAATCAATTGGCACTGGGAATTAGAATATGAACAATCCTTTGACACTCGGAAATGGAATGTCAACGATCCATTGACACTGGGAATTGCAATGTCAACAATCCATTGGCAATTGGAATTGGAATGCCAACAATCCATTGACTCTAGTAATTGGAAATTCAACCATCCATTGAGAGTGGGAATTGGAATGTCAACAATTCATAAACACTTGGAATTGGAACGTCCACAGTACATTGACACTGGAAATTGGAATGTCAACAATCCATTGTCCCTGGGATTTGGAATGACAGCAATCCATTGACACTTGGAATTGAAATGTCAACAATCCACTGACACCGCAAATTGGAATGTCCGCTATCCATTGACAATGGTAATAGGAATGTCAACAGTCTATGGACACTTGGAATGGGTAAGTCAACAATCCATTGACTCTTGGAATTGGAATGTCAACAATTCATTGACACAGGGAATTGGAATGTCAACAATCCATTGACACTGGGAATTGGAATTTCAACAATCCATTTGACACTGGGAATTGTAATGTCAACAATACATTGACACTGGGAATTGGAATGGCAGCAATCCATTGACAATGGTAATTTGAATGACAAATATCCACTTACACTGGGATTTGGAATGTCAACAATCCATTGAAACAGGGAGTTGAAATGTCTACAATCCATTGACATTTGGAATTGGAATGTCCACAATCCATTTACACTGGTAATTGGAATGTCCACCATCCATTGACATTTGGTATTGGAACGTCCAGAGTACTTTGACACTGGTAATTGGAATGTCAACAATCCACTGACCCTGGCATTTGGAATGTCAACAATCCATTTGACATTCGGAATTGTAATGTCAACAATCCATTGAAAATGGGAATTGGAATGTCAACAAGCAATTGAAACTGGGAATTGGAAAGTCAACAATACATTGACATTGGGAAATGAAATGTAAACAATCCATTCAAACTGGGAATTGGAATGCCAAAAATCCATTGACACTGGGAATTGGAATGTTAGCAATACATTTATACTTGGAATTGGAAAGTCAACTATCATTTGACACTGGGAATTGAAACTTCCACCATCCATTGACACTGGGAATGTAATTGTCAACAATACATTGATACTTGGAATTGGAATGTCAACTATTCATTGACACTGTGAACTGAAATGGCCACAATCCCATGACACTGGAACTTGTAATATCAATACTCCATTGACACTGGAAATTGAATTGTCAACAATCCATTGACCCTGTGAATTGGCATGAACACAATCAATTGGCACTGGGAATTAGAATATGAACAATCCTTTGACACTCGGAAATGGAATGTCAACAATCCATTGACACTGGGAATTGCAATGTCAACAATCCATTAGCAAATAGAATTGGAATGCCAACAATCCATTGACACTAGTAATTGGAATGTCAACAATCCATTGAGAGTGGGAATTGGAATGTCAACAATTCATAAACACTTGGAATTGGAACGTCCACAGTACATTGACACTGGAAATTGGAATGTCAACAATCCATTGACACTTGGAATTGAAATGTCAACAATCAACTGACACCGCAAATTGGAATGTCCGCTATCCATTGACAATGGTAATAGGAATGTCAACAGTCTATGGACACTTGGAATGGGTAAGTCAACAATCCATTGACTCTTGGAATTGGAATGTCAACAATTCATTGACACAGGGAATTGGAATGTCAACAATCCATTGACTCTTGGAATTGGAATGTCAACAATCCATTGACACTGGGATTTGGAATTTCAACAATCCATTTGACACTGGGAATTGTAATGTCAACAATCCATTGACACTGGGAACTGAAATGTCCACAATCCATTGACTCTTGGAATTGGAATGTCAACAATTCATTGACACAGGGAATTGGAATGTCAACAATCCATTGACACTTGGAATTGGAATGTCAACAATCCATTGACACTGGGATTTGGAATTTCAACAATCCATTTGACACTGGGAATTGTAATGTCAACAATCCATTGACACTGGGAACTGGAATGTCCACAATCCATTTGACACTGGGAATTGTAATGTCAACAATACATTCACACTGGGAATTGGAATGTCACCAAACATTGACACTGGGAATTGAAATGTCCACAATCCATTGACACTTGGAATTGAAATTTCACGAATCCGTTGAAACTGCAAATTGGAATGTCCGCAATCCATTGACAGTGGCAATTGCAATGTCAACAGTCTATTGACACTTGGAATTGGAATGTTAACAATCCATTGACACTGGGAATTGAAAAATCAACAATCCATTGACACTGGGAATTGAATTGTCCACAACACATTGACACTTGGAATTTCAATGTCAACAGTTCATTCACACTTGGAATTGGAATGTCCATCTTCCCTTGGATCTGGGAATTGAAACTACTACAATCCATTGACACTGGGAATTGGAATGACAATAATACATGGACCCAGGGAATTGCAATATCAACAATCCATTGGCTCTTGGAATTTGAATGACAGCAATCCATTGACGCTGGGAATTGAAATGTCAACAATCAATTGACACTGGGAATTGGAATGTCAACATTCCATTGACACTGGGAATTGAAACATCCACAATCCATTGTCTCTTGGAATTGGAATGACATCATTCCATTGACAAGGGAAATTAGAAAGTCAACCATCCATTGACACTGGTTATTGGAATGTCAACAATCCATTGACACTGGGAATTGGAACATCCACAATCCATTGACACTGGGAATTGGAATGTCAACAATCCATTGACACTGGGAATTCGAATGTCAACAATCCATTGACACTGGGAATTGGAATGTCAACAATCCATTGACACTGGGAATTGAAATGACACCAATCCATTGAAACATGCAATTGGAATGTTAACAAATGACTGAGTGCGGGAATAGGAATTTAAACCATTCATTGAAAATGGGATTTGGAATATCAAAATTCCATTCACACTGTGAATTGGAATGCCTGCAATAAATGGAAACTTGGAATTGGAATGTCCACAATCATTTGAAACTGGGAATTGCAATGTCAACAATCCATTGCGAAAGAGAATTGGAATGCCAACAATCCATTGACACTAGTAATTGGAATGTCTACAATTCATTGACACTTGGAATTGAAAGGTCAGGTATCCATTCACACTGGGAACTGGAATGTCCACAATCCATTGACACTGGGGATTGGAATGTCAACAATACATTGATACTTGGAACAGGAATGTAAACAATCCATTGACACTAGGAATTGGAAAATCAACAATCCATTGACACTGGGAATTGAATTGTCCACAACACATTGACACTTGGAATTTTAATGTCAACAGTTCATTCACACTTGGAATTGGAATGTCCATAATCCATTGAAACTGGGAATTGAAACTACTACAATCCATTGACACTGGGAATTGGAATGACAATAATACATTGACCCAGGGAATTGCAATGTCAACAATCAATTGACACAGGGAATTGGAATATCAACAATACATTGACTCTGCGAATTGGAATGTCAACAGTCCATTGACACATGGATTGGTATGCCAACAATCCATTGGCTCTTGGAATTTGAATGACAGCAATCCATTGACAAGGGGAATTGGAATGTCAACAATCTTATGACACTTGGAATTGGAAGATCAACAATACATTGATACTTGGAATTGGAATGTCAACTACCCATTGTCCCTGGGAATTGGAATGGCAACAATCCATTGACAATGGAAATTGGAATGTCAACAATGCATTTACACTGGGAATGGGAATGTCAACAATCCATTGACGCTGGGAATTGAAATGTCTACAATCCATTGACACTTCGAATTGGAATGTCAACATTCCATTGACACTGGGAATTGGAACATCCACAATCCATTGTCTCTTGGAATTGGAATGACATCATTCCATTGACAAGGGAAATTTGAATGTCAACAATCCAATGACACTTGGAATTGGAATGTCAACCATCCATTGACACTGGTTATTGGAATGTCAACAATCCATTGATATTTGGAACTGGAATGTCAACAATCAATTGACACTAGGAATTGGAATGTCAACAATCCATTGACAATGGAAATTGGAATTTCAATAATGCATTGACATTGGGAATTGGAATGTCAACAATCCATTGACACTGGGATTTGAAATGTCAACATTCCATTGATACTGGGAATTGGAATGACAACAATCCATTTGACACTGGGAATTGTAATGTCAACAATTCATTGACTCTTGGAATTGTAATGTCAACTACCCATTGACACTGTGAATTGTAATGTCAACAATCCATTGACACTGCGAATTGGAATGTTTACAATCGATTGACTCTTGCAATTGGAATGTGAACAGTCCATTGACACTTGGATTGGTATGTCAACAATCCATTGTCTATTGGAATTGGAATTACATCATTCCATTGACAAGGGGAATTGGAATGTCAACAATCCAATGACACTTGGATTGGAAAGTCAACCATCCATTGACACTAGGAATTGGAATGTCAACAATCAATTGACAATGGAAATTGGAATTTCAATAATGCATTGACACTGGGAATTGGAATGTCAACAATCCATTGACACTTGGAATTGGAATTCAACAATCCATTGACACTGCGAATTGGAATGTCAGCTATCCATTGACACTGGCAATTGGAATGACAACAGTCTATTGACACTTGGAATTGGTACGTCAACCATCCATTGATTCTAGAATTGGAATGTCAACAATCCATTGAGACTGGCAATTGGAATGTCAACAATCCATTTGAAACTGGGAATTGGAATGTCAACAATCCATTGACACTGGGAATTGGAATGTCAATAATCCATTGACATTTGGAATTGGAATGTCAGGAATCCATTGACACTGGGAATTGGAATGTCAACAATCCATTGACACTGTGAATTGGCATGATAACAATCAATTGACACTGGGAATTGGAATATCAACAATTCTCTGACACTGGGACATGGACTGTCAACAAACCATTGCCACTGGGAATTGGAATGTCAACAATCCATTGACACTGGTTATTGGAATGTCAACAATCCATTGATATTTGGAACTGGAATGTCAACAATCAATTGACACTGGGAATTGGAACATCCACAATCCATTGACACTGGGAATTGGAATGTCAACATTCCATTGACACTGGGAATTGAAATGTCATCTATCCATTGACACTGGAAATTGGAATGTCAACAATGCATTGACACTGGGAATTGGAATGTCAACAATCCATTGACACTGGGAATTCGAATGTCAACAATCCATTGACACTGGGAATTGGAATGTCAACAATCCATTGACACTGGGAATTCGAATGTCAACAATCCATTGACACTGGGAATTGGAATGACAATAATACATGGACCCAGGGAATTGCAATATCAACAATCCATTGGCTCTTGGAATTTGAATGACAGCAATCCATTGACAAGGGGAATTGGAATGTCAACAATCTTATGACACTTGGAATTGGAAGATCAACAATACATTGATACTTGGAATTGGAATGTCAACTACCCATTGTCCCTGGGAATTGGACTGTCAGGAATGCATTGACACTGGGAATTGGAATGTCAACAATCCATTGACGCTGGGAATTGAAATGTCAACAATCAATTGACACTGGGAATTGGAATGTCAACATTCCATTGACACTGGGAATTGGAATGTCAACAATCCATTGACACTGGGAATTGGAACATCCACAATCCATTGACACTGGGAATTCGAATGTCAACAATCCATTGACACTGGGAATTGGAATGTCAACAATCCATTGACACTGGGAATTGGAATGTCAACAATCCATTGACACTGGGAATTCGAATGTCAACAATCCATTGACACTGGGAATTGGAATGTCAACAATCCATTGACACTGGGAATTGAAATGACACCAATCCATTGAAACATGCAATTGGAATGTTAACAAATGACTGAGTGCGGGAATAGGAATTTAAACCATTCATTGAAAATGGGATTTGGAATATCAAAATTCCATTCACACTGTGAATTGGAATGCCTGCAATAAATGGAAACTTGGAATTGGAATGTCCACAATCATTTGAAACTGGGAATTGCAATGTCAACAATCCATTGCGAAAGAGAATTGGAATGCCAACAATCCATTGACACTAGTAATTGGAATGTCTACAATTCATTGACACTTGGAATTGAAAGGTCAGGTATCCATTCACACTGGGAACTGGAATGTCCACAATCCATTGACACTGGGGATTGGAATGTCAACAATACATTGATACTTGGAACAGGAATGTAAACAATCCATTGACACTAGGAATTGGAAAATCAACAATCCATTGACACTGGGAATTGAATTGTCCACAACACATTGACACTTGGAATTTTAATGTCAACAGTTCATTCACACTTGGAATTGGAATGTCCATAATCCATTGAAACTGGGAATTGAAACTACTACAATCCATTGACACTGGGAATTGGAATGACAATAATACATTGACCCAGGGAATTGCAATGTCAACAATCAATTGACACAGGGAATTGGAATGTAAACAATCCATTGACTCTGCGAATTGGAATGTCAACAGTCCATTGACACATGGATTGGTATGCCAACAATCCATTGGCTCTTGGAATTTGAATGACAGCAATCCATTGACAAGGGGAATTGGAATGTCAACAATCTTATGACACTTGGAATTGGAAGATCAACAATACATTGATACTTGGAATTGGAATGTCAACTACCCATTGTCCCTGGGAATTGGAATGGCAACAATCCATTGACAATGGAAATTGGAATGTCAACAATGCATTTACACTGGGAATGGGAATGTCAACAATCCATTGACGCTGGGAATTGAAATGTCTACAATCCATTGACACTTCGAATTGGAATGTCAACATTCCATTGACACTGGGAATTGGAACATCCACAATCCATTGTCTCTTGGAATTGGAATGACATCATTCCATTGACAAGGGAAATTTGAATGTCAACAATCCAATGACACTTGGAATTGGAATGTCAACCATCCATTGACACTGGTTATTGGAATGTCAACAATCCATTGATATTTGGAACTGGAATGTCAACAATCAATTGACACTAGGAATTGGAATGTCAACAATCCATTGACAATGGAAATTGGAATTTCAATAATGCATTGACATTGGGAATTGGAATGTCAACAATCCATTGACACTGGGATTTGAAATGTCAACATTCCATTGATACTGGGAATTGGAATGACAACAATCCATTTGACACTGGGAATTGTAATGTCAACAATTCATTGACTCTTGGAATTGTAATGTCAACTACCCATTGACACTGTGAATTGTAATGTCAACAATCCATTGACACTGCGAATTGGAATGTTTACAATCGATTGACTCTTGCAATTGGAATGTGAACAGTCCATTGACACTTGGATTGGTATGTCAACAATCCATTGTCTATTGGAATTGGAATTACATCATTCCATTGACAAGGGGAATTGGAATGTCAACAATCCAATGACACTTGGATTGGAAAGTCAACCATCCATTGACACTAGGAATTGGAATGTCAACAATCAATTGACAATGGAAATTGGAATTTCAATAATGCATTGACACTGGGAATTGGAATGTCAACAATCCATTGACACTTGGAATTGGAATTCAACAATCCATTGACACTGCGAATTGGAATGTCAGCTATCCATTGACACTGGCAATTGGAATGACAACAGTCTATTGACACTTGGAATTGGTACGTCAACCATCCATTGATTCTAGAATTGGAATGTCAACAATCCATTGAGACTGGCAATTGGAATGTCAACAATCCATTTGAAACTGGGAATTGGAATGTCAACAATCCATTGACACTGGGAATTGGAATGTCAATAATCCATTGACATTTGGAATTGGAATGTCAGGAATCCATTGACACTGGGAATTGGAATGTCAACAATCCATTGACACTGTGAATTGGCATGATAACAATCAATTGACACTGGGAATTGGAATATCAACAATTCTCTGACACTGGGACATGGACTGTCAACAAACCATTGCCACTGGGAATTGGAATGTCAACAATCCATTGACACTGGTTATTGGAATGTCAACAATCCATTGATATTTGGAACTGGAATGTCAACAATCAATTGACACTGGGAATTGGAACATCCACAATCCATTGACACTGGGAATTGGAATGTCAACATTCCATTGACACTGGGAATTGAAATGTCATCTATCCATTGACACTGGAAATTGGAATGTCAACAATGCATTGACACTGGGAATTGGAATGTCAACAATCCATTGACACTGGGAATTCGAATGTCAACAATCCATTGACACTGGGAATTGGAATGTCAACAATCCATTGACACTGGGAATTCGAATGTCAACAATCCATTGACACTGGGAATTCGAATGTCAACAATCCATTGACACTGGGAATTGGAATGTCAACATTCCATTGACACTGGGAATTGAAATGTCATCTATCCATTGACACTGGAAATTGGAATGTCAACAATGCATTGACACTGGGAATTGGAATGTCAACAATCCATTGACACTGGGAATTCGAATGTCAACAATCCATTGACACTGGGAATTGGAATGTCAACAATCAATTGACACTGGGAATTGAAATGACACCAATCCATTGAAACATGCAATTGGAATGTTAACAAATGACTGAGTGCGGGAATAGGAATTTAAACCATTCATTGAAAATGGGATTTGGAATATCAAAATTTCATTCACACTGTGAATTGGAATGCCTGCAATAAATGGAAACTTGGAATTGGAATGTCCACAATCATTTGAAACTGGGAATTGCAATGTCAACAATCCATTGCGAAAGAGAATTGGAATGCCAACAATCCATTGACACTAGTAATTGGAATGTCTACAATTCATTGACACTTGGAATTGAAAGGTCAGGTATCCATTCACACTGGGAACTGGAATGTCCACAATCCATTGACACTGGGGATTGGAATGTCAACAATACATTGATACTTGGAACAGGAATGTAAACAATCCATTGACACTAGGAATTGGAAAATCAACAATCCATTGACACTGGGAATTGAATTGTCCACAACACATTGACACTTGGAATTTTAATGTCAACAGTTCATTCACACTTGGAATTGGAATGTCCATAATCCATTGAAACTGGGAATTGAAACTACTACAATCCATTGACACTGGGAATTGGAATGACAATAATACATTGACCCAGGGAATTGCAATGTCAACAATCAATTGACACAGGGAATTGGAATGTAAACAATCCATTGACTCTGCGAATTGGAATGTCAACAGTCCATTGACACATGGATTGGTATGCCAACAATCCATTGGCTCTTGGAATTTGAATGACAGCAATCCATTGACAAGGGGAATTGGAATGTCAACAATCTTATGACACTTGGAATTGGAAGATCAACAATACATTGATACTTGGAATTGGAATGTCAACTACCCATTGTCCCTGGGAATTGGAATGGCAACAATCCATTGACAATGGAAATTGGAATGTCAACAATGCATTTACACTGGGAATGGGAATGTCAACAATCCATTGACGCTGGGAATTGAAATGTCTACAATCCATTGACACTTCGAATTGGAATGTCAACATTCCATTGACACTGGGAATTGGAACATCCACAATCCATTGTCTCTTGGAATTGGAATGACATCATTCCATTGACAAGGGAAATTTGAATGTCAACAGTCCAATGACACTTGGAATTGGAATGTCAACCATCCATTGACACTGGTTATTGGAATGTCAACAATCCATTGATATTTGGAACTGGAATGTCAACAAAAAATTGACACTAGGAATTGGAATGTCAACAATCCATTGACAATGGAAATTGGAATTTCAATAATGCATTGACATTGGGAATTGGAATGTCAACAATCCATTGACACTGGGATTTGAAATGTCAACATTCCATTGATACTGGGAATTGGAATGACAACAATCCATTTGACACTGGGAATTGTAATGTCAGCAATTCATTGACTCTTGGAATTGTAATGTCAACTACCCATTGACACTGTGAATTGTAATGTCAACAATCCATTGACACTGCGAATTGGAATGTTTACAATCGATTGACTCTTGCAATTGGAATGTGAACAGTCCATTGACACTTGGATTGGTATGTCAACAATCCATTGTCTATTGGAATTGGAATTACATCATTCCATTGACAAGGGGAATTGGAATGTCAACAATCCAATGACACTTGGATTGGAAAGTCAACCATCCATTGACACTAGGAATTGGAATGTCAACAATCAATTGACAATGGAAATTGGAATTTCAATAATGCATTGACACTGGGAATTGGAATGTCAACAATCCATTGACACTTGGAATTGGAATTCAACAATCCATTGACACTGCGAATTGGAATGTCAGCTATCCATTGACACTGGCAATTGGAATGACAACAGTCTATTGACACTTGGAATTGGTACGTCAACCATCCATTGATTCTAGAATTGGAATGTCAACAATCCATTGAGACTGGCAATTGGAATGTCAACAATCCATTTGAAACTGGGAATTGGAATGTCAACAATCCATTGACACTGGGAATTGGAATGTCAATAATCCATTGACATTTGGAATTGGAATGTCAGGAATCCATTGACACTGGGAATTGGAATGTCAACAATCCATTGACACTGTGAATTGGCATGATAACAATCAATTGACACTGGGAATTGGAATATCAACAATTCTCTGACACTGGGACATGGACTGTCAACAAACCATTGCCACTGGGAATTGGAATGTCAACAATCCATTGAAACATGCAATTGGAATATTAGCAATCCACTGAGAGTAGGAATAGAAATTTAAACCATTCATTGAAATTGGGAACTGGATTGACAAAAATCAATGGACACTGAGAATTGAAATGTCCACAGTGCATTGACACTGGGAATTGGAATGTCCACAATAAATTGAAACTTGGAATTGGAATGTCGACAATCATTTGAAACTGGCAATTGCAATGTCAACAATCCATTGAGAAATGGAATTGGATTGCCAACAATCCATTGACACTAGTAATTGGAATGTCAACAATCCAATGAGAGTGGGCATTGGAATGTCAACAATTCATTGACACTTGGAATTGGAATGTCAGGTATCCATTGACACTGGGAACTGAAGTTTCAACAATCCATTGACACTGGCAATTGGAATGTCAACAATCCATTTAAAACTGGGAATTGTAATGTCAACAGTACATTGACTCTTGGAATTGGAATGTCAACTATCCATTAACACTGTGAATTGTAATGTCAACAATCCATTGACACTGCGATTTGGAATGTCTACAATCCATTGACTCTTGCAATTGGAATATCAAAAGTCCATTGACACTTGGATTTGGTATGCCAACAATCCACTGTCTCTTGGAATTGGAATAACATCAATCCCTTGATAAGGGGAATTGGAATGTCAACAATACAATGACACTTGGAATTGGAATGTCAACTATCCACTGACACTCGTTATTGGAATGTCAACAATCCATTGATATTTGGAACTGGATTGACAACAATCAATTGACACTAGGAATTGGAATGTCAACAATACATTTGAAACTGGGAATACTAATAGCAACAATCCATTGACAATTGGAATTAGAATGTCAATAATTCATTGACATTTGGAATTGGAGTGTCAGGAATCCATTGACACTGGGAATTGGAATGTCAAAGATCCATTTATAATTGGAATGGTAATGTCAACAATCCACTGATATTTGGAACTGGAATGTCAACAATCCACTGACACCTGTAACTGGAATGTCAACAATACATTGACACTGGGAATTGGAATTTAAGCAATATATTGATACTGGGAATTGAAATGTAAAAAATCCATTGACACTGTGAATTGGCATGATAACAATCAATTGACACTGGGAATTGGAATGTCAACAATCCATTGACACTGGGAATTGAAATGTCTACAATCCATTGATATTTGTAATTGAAATGCCCACAATCCATTGACAGAGGGAATTGGATTGTCCACAATCCATTGACACTTCGAATTGGATTGTCCACAATCCATTGACACTGGGAATTGGAACGTCCACAATCAATGGACACTGGGAATTGGAATGTCAGCAATCCATTGACCCTAGGATTTGGAATGACAACAATCCATTGACACTTCGAATTGGATTGTCCACAATCCATTGACACTGCGATTTGGAATGTTCACTATCCATTGACACTGGCAATTGGAATGTCAACAGTCTATTGACACTTGGAATTGGTATGTCAACAATCCATTTGAAACTGGGAATACTAATAGTAACAATCCATTGACAATTGGAATTGGAATGTCAATAATTCATTGACATTTGGAATTGGAATGTCAGGAATCCATTGACACTGGGAATTGGAATGTCAAACATCCATTTATAATTGGAATGGTAATGTCAACAATCCACTGATACTTGGAACTGGAATGTCAACAATCCAATGACACCTGTAACTGGAATGTCAACAGTACATTGACACTGGGAATTGGAATGTCAGCAATATATTGATACGGGGAATTGAAATGTAAAAAATCCATTGACACTGTGAATTGGCATGATAACAATCAATTGACACTGGAAATTGGAATATCAACAATTCCCTGACACTGGGAAATGGAATGTCAACAAACAATTTTCACTGGGAATTGGAATGTCAACGATCCATTGAAACATGCAATTGGAATATTAACAATCCATTGAGAGTGGGAATAGCAATTTAAACCATTCATTGAAAATGGGAACTGAAATGTCAAAAATCCATGCACACTGAGAATTGAAATGTCCACAATGTATTGACACTGGGAATTGGAATGTCCACAATAAATTGAAACTTGGAATTGGAATGTCGACAATCATTTGAAACTGGCAATTGCAATGTCAACAATCCATTGAGAAATGGAATTGGATTGCCAACAATCCATTGACACTAGTAATTGGAATGTCAACAATCCATTGAGAGTGGGCATTGGAATGTCAACAATTCATTGACACTTGGAATTGGAATGTCAGGTATCCATTGACACTGGGAACTGGAGTTTCAACAATCCATTGACACTGGCAATTGGAATATCAACAATGCATCTAACACTGGGAATTGTAATGTCAACAGTACATTGTCTCTTGGAATTGGAATGTCAACTATCCATTAACACTGTGAATTGTAATGTCAACAATCCATTGACACTGCGATTTGGAATGTCTACAATCCATTGACTCTTGCAATTGGAATGTCAAAAGTCCATTGACACTTGGATTTGGTATGCCAACAATCCACGGTCTCTTGGAATTGGAATTACATCAATCCATTGATAAGGGGAATTGGAATGTCAACAATATAATGACACTTGGAATTGGAATGTCAACTATCCATTGACACTTGTTATTGGAATGTCAACAATCCATTGATATTTGGAACTGGAATGTCAACAATCAATTGACACTAGGAATTGGAATGTCAACAATACATTGACAATGGAAATTGGAATTTCAAAACAATGCATTGACACTGGGAATTGAAATGTCAACAATCCATTGACACTAGGAATTCAAATGTCAACAATCCATTGACACTGGGAATTGAAATGTCTACAATCCATTGATATTTGTAATTGAAATGTCCACAATCCATTGACACAGGGAATTGGATTGTCCACAATCCATTGACACTTCGAATTGGATTGTCCACAATCCATTGACACTGGGAATTGGAACGTCCACAATCAATTGACACTGGGAATTGGAATGTCAACAATCCATTGACCCTCGGATTTGGAATGACAACAATCCATTGACACTGCGATTTGGAATGTTCACTATCCATTGACACTGGCAATTGGAATGTCAACAGTCTATTGACACTTGGAATTGGGATGTCATCAATCCATTTGAAACTGGGAATTCTAATAGCAACAATCCATTGACAAATGGAATTGGAATGTCAATAATCCATTGACATTTGGAATTGGAATGTCAGGAATCCATTGACACTGGGAATTGGAATGTCAAAGATCCATTTATAATTGGAATGGGCATGTCAACAATCCACTGATACTTGGAACTGGAATGTCAACAATCCACTGACACCTGTAACTGGAATGTCAACAATACATTGACACTGGGAATTGGAATGTCAGCAATATATTGATACGGGGAATTGAAATGTAAACAATTCATTGACACTGTGAATTGGCATGATAACAATCAATTGACACTGGGAATTGGAATATCAACAATTCTCTGACACTGGGGAATGGAATGTCAACAAAACATTTTCACTGGGCATTAGAATGTCAACAATCCATTGAAACATGCAATTGGAATATTAACAATCCATTGAGAGTGGGATTAGCAATTTAAATCATTCATTGAAAATGGGAACTGAAATGTCAAAAATCCATGGACACTGAGAATTGAAATGTCTACAATGCATTGACACTTGGAATTGGATTGTCCACAATCATTTGAAACTGGGAATTGCAATGTCAACAATCCATAGAGAAATGGAATTGGATTCCCAACAATCCATTGTCACTAGTATTTGGAATGTCAACAATCCATTGAGAGTGGGTATTAGAATGTCAACAATTCATTGACATTTGGAACTGAAATGTCAGCAATACATTGAAACTTGGAATTTGAAAGTCAAAAATTCATTGACACTGGGAATTGGAATGTCAACAACCCATTGATACTTGGAATTGGAATGTCAGGTATACATTGACACTGGGAACTGGAATGTCAACAATCCATTGACACTAGGAATTGGAATGTCAACAATACATTCATGCTTGGAATTAGAATTGAGAGGTCGCACAACACCAGGTTATAGTCCAACAGTTTTATTTGAAATCACAAGCTTTCGGAGCTATCGATTGCTCCTTCCTCAGGTGAAGAAGGAGCAATTCACCTGAGGAAGGAGCAATCGATAGCTCCGAAAGCTTGTGATTTCAAATAAAACTGTTGGACTATAACCTGGTGTTGTGCGACCTCTCAATTTTGTCCACCCCACTCCAACACCGGCATCTCCGCATCATGGAATTAGAATGTCATCTATCCATTCACACTGGGAATTGGAATGTAAACAACCCATTGATACTTGGAACGGAAATGTCAACAATCCATTGACATCAGGAATTAGAATGGCAACAACCATTGACAATGGAAATTTGAATGTCAACAATGCATTGACATTGGGAACTCGAATGTCAACAATCCATTGACACTTGGAATTGAAATGTAAAGAATCCAATTACACTGCGAATTGGAATGTCCGCAACCATTGACACTGCCAAATGAATGTCAACAGTCTATTGAGACTTGTAATTAGTATGTCAACAATATATTGACACTTGGAATTGGAATGTCAACAATCCATTGACACTGGGAATTCGAATGTCAACAATCCATTGACCCTAGGATTTGGAATGACAACAATCCATTGACACTTGGAATTGCAATTCAACAATCCATTGACACTGCGATTTGGAATGTTCACTATCCATTGACACTGGCAATTGGAATGTCAACAGTCTATTGACACTTGGAATTGGTATGTCAACAATCCATTTGAAACTGGGAATTCTAATAGCAACAATCCATTGACAATTGGAATTGGAATGTCAATAATCCATTGACATTTGGAATTGGAATGTCAGGAATCCATTTTCACTGGGAATTGGAATGTCAACAATCCATTGAAACATGCAATTGGAATATTAACAATCCATTGAGAGTGGGAATAGCAATTTAAACCATTCATTGAAAATGGGAACTGAAATGTCAAAAATCCATGGGCACTGAGAATTGAAATGTCCACAATGCATTGACACTGGGAATTGGAATGTCCACCATAAATTGAAACTTGGAATTGGAATGTCGACAATCATTTGAAACTGGCAATTGCAATGTCAACAATCCATTGAGAAATGGAATTGGATTGCAAACAATCCATTGACACTAGTAATTGGAATGTCAACAATCCATTGAGAGTGGGCATTGGAATGTCAACACTTCATTGAAACTTGGAATTGGAATGTCAGGTATCCATTGACACTGGGAACTGGAGTTT
This sequence comes from Squalus acanthias, assembly GCA_030390025.1. Taxonomy (NCBI): domain Eukaryota; kingdom Metazoa; phylum Chordata; class Chondrichthyes; order Squaliformes; family Squalidae; genus Squalus; species Squalus acanthias. The sequence goes on from JASTWF010000038.1 coordinate 707,705, forward strand.
CAACAATCCATTGACACTGGCAATTGGAATGTCAACAATTCATTTAACACTGGGAATTGTAATGTCAACAGTACATTGACTCTTGGAATTGGAATGTCAACTATCCATTAAAACTGTGAATTGTAATGTCAACAATCCATTGACACTGCGATTTGGAATGTCTACAATCATTGACTCTTGCAATTGGAATGTCAAAAGTCCATTGACACTTGGATTTGGTATGCCAACAATCCACTGTCTCTTGGAATTGGAATGTCAACTATCCATTGACACTCGTTATTGGAATGTCAACAATCCATTGATATTCGGAACTGGAATGTCAAAAATCAATTGACACTAGGAATTGGAATGTCAACAATACATTGACAATGGAAATTGGAATTTCAAAACAATGCATTTACACTGGGAATTGGAATGTCAACAATCCATTGACACTGGGAATTGAAATGTCTACAATACATTGATATTTGTAATTGAAATGTCCACAATCCATTGACACAGGGAATTGGATTGTCCACAATCCATTGACACTTCGAATTGGATTGTCCACAATCCATTGACACTGGGAATTGGAACGTCCACAATCAATTGACACTGGGAATTGGAATGTCAACAATCCATTTACCCTCGGATTTGGAATGACAACAATCCATTGACACTTGGAATTGGAATTCAACAATCCATTGACACTGCGATTTGGAATGTTCACTATCCATTGACACTGGCAATTGGAATGTCAACAGTCTATTGACACTTGGAATTGGTATGTCAACAATCCTTTTGAAACTGGGAATTCAAATAGCAACAATCCATTGACAATTGGAATTGGAAAGTCAATAATCCATTGACATTTGGAATTGGAAGGTCAGGAATCCATTGACACTGGGAATTGGAATGTCAAAGATCCATTTATAATTGGAATGGGAATGTCAACAATCCACTGATACGTGGAACTGGAATGTCAACAATCCACTGACACCTGTAACTGGAATGTCAACAATACATTGACACTGGGAATTGGAATGTCAGCAATACATTGACACTGGGAATTGAAATGTAAACAATCCATTGACACTGTAAATTGGCATGATAACAATCAATTGACATTCGGAATTGGAATATCAACAATTCTCTGACACTGGGAAATGGAATGTCAACAAACAATTTTCACTGGGAATTGGAATGTCAACAATCCATTGAAACATGCAATTGGAATATTAACAATCCATTGAGAGTGGGAATAGCAATTTAAACCATTCATTGAAAATGGGAACAGAAATGTCAAAAAATCCATGGACACTGAGAATTGAAATGTCCACAATGCATTGACACTGGGAATTGGAATGTCCACAATAAATTGAAACTTGGAATTGGAATGTCGACAACCATTTGAAACTGGCAATTGCAATGTCAACAATCCATTGAGAAATGGAATTGGATTGCCAACAATACATTGACACTAGTAATTGGAATGTCAACAATCCATTGAGAGTGGGCATTGGAATGACAGCAATTCATTGACACTTGGAATTGGAATGTCAGGTATCCATTGACACTGCGAACTGGAGTTTCAACAATCCACTGACACTGCCAATGGAATGTCAACAGTCTATTGAGACTTGTAATTAGTATGTCAACAATACATTGACACTTGGAATTAGAATGTCAACAATCCATTGACACGGGGAATTGGAATGTCGATAATGCAAAAACATTTGGAATTGGAATGTCCAGAGTCCATTGACACTGGGTATTGGAATGTCCACAATCCATTGACACATCAAATTGGAATGCCCACAATCTATTGACATTGGGAATTGGAATGCAACAATCAAATGACCCTGGGAATTGGCAAGACAACAATCCATTGAAAATTGGAATTGGAATGTCAAACATCCATTGACACTGCGAATTTCAATATCTGCTATCCCTTGACACTGGCAATTGGAATGTCCACAATCCATTGACACTGGGAATTGGAATGTCAACAATCCATGGAACCTGGGCTTTGGAATGACAACAATCCATTGACACGGGGAATTGGAATGTCTACAATCCATTGACACTTGGAATTGAAATGTCGATAATGCAAAAACATTTGGAATTGGAATGTCCAGAGTCCATTGACACTGGGTATTGGAATGTCCACAATCCATTGACACATCAAATTGGAATGCCCACAATCTATTGACATTGGGAATTGGAATGCAACAATCAAATGACCCTGGGAATTGGCAAGACAACAATCCATTGAAAATTGGAATTGGAATGTCAAACATCCATTGACACTGCGAATTTCAATATCTGCTATCCCTTGACACTGGCAATTGGAATGTCCACAATCCATTGACACTGGGAATTGGAATGTCAACAATCCATGGAACCTGGGCTTTGGAATGACAACAATCCATTGACACTCGGAATTGGAATGTCAGCAATCCTTTGACCCTTGGAATTGGAAAGTCAACAATCCATTGACACTGCGAACTGGAATGTCAACAATCCATTGATATTTGGAATTGTAATGTCAGCAATCCATTGACACTTAGAATGGGAAAGTCAATAATCCATTGACACTGTGAATTGGAATGTCAACAATACATTGACACTGGGAATTGGAATGTCAACAATCCATTGACACTGTGAATTGGAACGTCAACAATACATTGACATTGGGAATTGGAATGTCAACAATTCATTGATACTTGGAACTGGAATGTGAACAATCCATTGACACTAGGAATGGGAATGTTAACAATCCATTGACAAGGAAATTGGAATGTCAACAATGCATTGACACTGTGAATTCGAATGTCAACAATCCATTGACAACGGGAATTGGAATGTCAACAACCCATTGATACTTGGAACTGGAATGTCAGCTATACATTGACACTGGGAACTGGAATGTCAACAATCCATTGACACTAGGAATTGGAATGTCAACAATACATTTATGCTTGGAATTAGAATGTCATCTATCCATTCACACTAGGAATTGGAATGTAAACAATCCATTGATACTTCGAACGAGAATGTCAACAATCCATTGACATCAGGAATTGAAATGTCAACAATCCATTGAAACTGTGAATTGGCATGACCAAAATCCATTGATACAGGGAATTGGAATGTCAACAAACCATTGAAATTGCGAATTGGAATGTCCGCAATCCATTGACACTGGCAATTGGAATGTCAACAGTCGATTGACACTTGGAATTGGTATGTCAACAATACATTGACTCTTGGAATTGGAATGTCAACAATCTATTGACATGGGGAAATGGAATGTCAACAATCCATTGACACTGGGAATTGGAATGTAAACAATCCATTGACACTGGGAATTGGAATGTCAACAATATATTGACACTGGGAATTGGAATGTCAACAATCCATTGGCACTGGGAATTGGAATGACCAAAATGCATTGACACTGGGAATTGGAATGTCCACAATAAATTGAAACTTGGAATTGGAATTCCCACTATCATTTGACACTAGGGACTGCAATGTCAACAATCCATTGACAAATGGAATTGGAATGACAACCATCCATTGACACTAGTAATTGGATTGTCAACAATCCATTGAGAGTGGGAATTGGAATGTCAACAATTCATTAACAGTTGGAATTGGAATATCAGCAATCCATTGACATTTGGGATTGGAAGGTCAGGTATCCATTGACACTGAGAATTGGAATGACAACAATCCATTGACACTGGGAATTGGAATATCAACAATCCATTGACACTGGGAATTGGAATGGCAACAATAGACTTATACTTGGAATAAGAATGTCAACTATCCATTGACACTGGGAATTGGAATAACAACAATCCATTGATAATTGGAACTCGAATGTCAACAATCCATTGACACTTGGAATTGGAATATCAACAATCCATTGACACTGGAAATTGATATGTCAACAATCCATTGACACTGGGAATTGGCATGACAACAATCAATTGACACTGAGAATTGGAATATCAACAATCCGTTGACACTGGGAAATTGAATGTCAACAATGCATTGAAACTTGGAATTGTAATTTCAACAATCCATTGACACATGGAATTGGAATGTCAACAATCCATTGAGAGTGGGAATAGGAATGTAAGCCATTCATTGAAAATGGGAATTGGAATGACAAAGATCCGTTGACACTGAGAATTTGAATGTCCACAATACACTGACACTGGGAATTGGAAAGTCCACAATGCATTGACACTGGGAATTTAAATGTCAACAATCCATTGAAACATGAAACTGGAATGTCAAAAATCCACTGAGAGTGGGAATAGGAATTTAAACCATTCATTGAAAATGGGAATTAGAATGTCAAATATCCATTGACACGAAGAATTCGAATGTCCACAATGCATTGACACTGTGAATTCGAATGTCTGCAATAAATTGAAACTTGGAATTGGAATGTCCATAATCATTTGAAACTGGGAATTGCAATGTCAACAATCCATTGTGAAAAGAAACTGGAATGCCAACAATCCATTGACACTAGTAATTGAAATGTCAAAAATGCATTGATATTTGGAATTGGAATGTAAGCTATCCATTGACACTGGGAACTGGAACGTTAACAGCCATTAACACAGGGAATTGGAATTTCAACAATCCATTGACACTGCGATTTGGAATGTCAACAATACATTTACACTTGGAATTAGAATGTCATCTATACATTGACACTGGGAATTGGAATGTTAACAATCCATTGATACTTGGAACTGGAATGTCAAAAATTCATTTACACTAGGAATTGGAATGTCAACAATGCATTGACAATGGAAATTGGAATGTCAACAATGCATTGACACTGGGAATTCGAATGTCAACAATCCATTGACACTGGGATTTGAAATGTCAAAAATCCATTGACACTTGGAATTGAAATGTCAAGAATCCATTGACACTGTGAATTGGAATGTCCGCAATCCATTGACACTGGCAATTGCAATGTCAACAGTCTATTGACACTTGGAATTGGTATGTCAACAATACATTTAGTTTTGGAATTGGAATGTCAACAATTCATTGACACTGGGAATTTGAATGTCAACAATCGATTTGACAATGGGAATTGGAATGTCAACAATACATTGATTCTTGGAATTGGAATGTCAACTATCCAATGACACTGGGAATTCGAATGTCAACAATACCTTGAAACTGGGAATTGAAAGGTCAACAATCCATTGACACTGTGAATTGGCATGACCACAATCCATTGGCACAGGGAATTGGAATGTCAACAATCCATTGAAATTGTGAATTGGAATGTCCGCAATCCATTGACACTGGCAATTGGAATGTCAACAGTCGATTGACACTTGGAATTGGTATGTCAACAATACATTGGCACTGGGAATTATAATGACCAAAATGCATTGACACTGGGAATTGGAATGTCCACAATAAATTGAAACTTGGAATTGGAATTCCCACTATCATTCGACACTAGGGACTGCAATGTCAACAATCCATTGACAAATGGAATTGGAATGACAACCATCCATTGACACGAGTAATTGGATTGTCAACAATCCATTGAGAGTGGGAATTGGAATGTCAACAATTCATTAACAGTTGGAATTGGAATTTCAGCAATCCATTGACATTTGGGATTGGAAGGTCAGGTATCCATTGACACTGAGAATTGGAATGAAAACAATCCATTGACACTGGGAATTGGAATATCAACAATCCATTGACACTGGGAATTGGAATGGCAACAATAGACTTATACTTGGAATAAGAATGTCAACTATCCATTGACACTGGGAATTGGAATAACAACAATCCATTGATAATTGGAACTCGAATGTCAACAATCCATTGACACTTGGAATTGGAATATCAACAATCCATTGACACTGGAAATTGGTATGTCAACAATCCATTGACACTGGGAATTGGCATGACAACAATCAATTGACACTGAGAATTGGAATATCAACAATCCTTTGACACTGGGAAATTGAATGTCAACAATCCATTGAAACTTGGAATTGTAATTTCAACAATCCATTGACACATGGAATTGGAATGTCAACAATCCATTGAGAGTGGGAATAGGAATGTAAGCCATTCATTGAAAATGGGAATTGGAATGAAAAAAATCCGTTGACACTGAGAATTTGAATGTCCACAATACACTGACACTGGGAATTGGAAAGTCCACAATGCATTGACACTGGGAATTTAAATGTCAACAATCCATTGAAACATGAAACTGGAATGTCAAAAATCCACTGAGAGTGGGAATAGGAATTTAAACCATTCATTGAAAATGGGAATTAGAATGTCAAATATCCATTGACACGAAGAATTCGAATGTCCACAATGCATTGACACTGTGAATTCGAATGTCTGCAATAAATTGAAACTTGGAATTGGAATGTCCATAATCATTTGAAACTGGGAATTGCAATGTCAACAATCCATTGTGAAAAGAAACTGGAATGCCAACAATCCATTGACACTAGTAATTGAAATGTCAAAAATGCATTGATATTTGGAATTGGAATGTAAGCTATCCATTGACACTGGGAACTGGAACGTTAACAGCCATTAACACAGGGAATTGGAATTTCAACAATCCATTGACACTGCGATTTGGAATGTCAACAATACATTTACACTTGGAATTAGAATGTCATCTATACATTGACACTGGGAATTGGAATGTTAACAATCCATTGATACTTGGAACTGGAATGTCAACAATTCATTTACACTAGGAATTGGAATGTCAACAATGCATTGACAATGGAAATTGGAATGTCAACAATGCATTGACACTGGGAATTCGAATGTCAACAATCCATTGACACTGGGATTTGAAATGTCAAAAATCCATTGACACTTGGAATTGAAATGTCAAGAATCCATTGACACTGTGAATTGGAATGTCCGCAATCCATTGACACTGGCAATTGCAATGTCAACAGTCTATTGACACTTGGAATTGGTATGTCAACAATACATTTAGTTTTGGAATTGGAATGTCAACAATTCATTGACACTGGGAATTTGAATGTCAACAATCGATTTGACAATGGGAATTGGAATGTCAACAATACATTGATTCTTGGAATTGGAATGTCAACTATCCAATGACACTGGGAATTCGAATGTCAACAATACCTTGAAACTGGGAATTGAAAGGTCAACAATCCATTGACACTGTGAATTGGCATGACCACAATCCATTGGCACAGGGAATTGGAATGTCAACAATCCATTGAAATTGCGAATTGGAATGTCCGCAATCCATTGACACTGGCAATTGGAATGTCAACAGTCGATTGACACGGGGAAATGGAATGTCCACAATAAATTGAAACTTGGAATTGGAAAGCCTACTATCATTTGACACTGGGAATTCGAATGTCAACAATATATTGACACTGGGAATTGGAATGTCAACAATCCTTTGGCACTAGGAATTGGAATGACCACAATGCATTGACATTGGGAATTGGAATGTCCACAATAAATTGAAACTTGTAATTGGAATGCCCACTATCATTTGACACTGGGAATTGCAATGTCAACAATCCATTGACAAATGGAATTGGAATGCCAACCATCCATTGACACTAGTAATTGGATTGTCAACAATCCATTAAGAGTGGGAATTGGAATGTCAACAATTCATTAACAGTTGGAATTGGAATTTCAGCAATCCATTGACATTTGGGATTGGAAGGTCAGGTATCCATTGACACTGGGAATTGGAATGTCAACTGTCCATTGACACTGGGAATTGGAATAACAACAATCCATTGATAATTGGAACTCGAATGTCAACAATCCATTGACACTTGGAATTGGAATATCAACAATTCATTGACACTGGAAATTGGTATGTCAACAATCCATTGACACTGGGAATTGGCATGACCACAATCAATTGACACTGAGAATTGGAATATCAACAATCCGTTGACACTGGGAAATTGAATTTCAACAATACATTGAAACTTGGAATTGTAATTTCAACAATCCATTGACACATGGAATTGGAATGTCAACAATCCATTGAGAGTGGGAATAGGAATGTAAACCATTCATTGAAAATGGGAATTGGAATGACAAAAATCCGTTGACACTGAGAATTTGAATGTCCACAATACACTGACACTGGGAATTTGAATGACCACAATGCATTGACTCTGGGAATTGAAATGTCAACAGTCCATTGACACCGTGAATTGGCATGACAACAATCAATTGACACTGGGAATCAGAATGTCAACAATTCCTTGGCACTGGGAATTGAAATGTCAACAATCCATTGAAAAATGCAACTGGAATGTCAAAATTCCACTGAGAGTGGGAATAGGAATTTAAACCATTCATTGAAAATGGGAATTAGAATGTCAAATATCCATTGACACTGAGAATTCGAATGACAACAATCCATTGACACTGGGAATTAGAATGTCAACTATCCATTGACACTGGGAATAGGAATAACAATAATCCATTGATAATTGGAACTCGAATGCCAACAATCCAATGACACTTTGAATTGGCATGACCACAATCCATTGACAGTGGAAATTGGTATGTCAACAATCCATTGACACTGGGAATTGGCATAACCACAATCAATTGACACTGAGACTTGAAATATCAACAATCCTTTGACACTGGGAAATTAAATGTCAACAATCCATTGAACTTGGAATTGTAATTTCAACAATCCATTGAGAGTGGGAATAGGAATGTAAACCATTCATTGAAAATGGGAATTGGAATGACAAAAATCCGTTGACACTGAGAATTTGAATGTCCACAATGCATTGACACTGGGAATTCGAATGTCTGCAATGAATTGAAACTTGGAATTGGCATGCCCACAAGCAATTGACAGTGGGAATTGGAATGTCAACAATCAATTGACATTTGGAATTGGAATGTCAGTTATCCATTGACAATGGGAATTGGAATGTCAACAATGCATTGACACTGGGAATTGGAAAGTCAACAATCCATTGACACTGGGAATTGGAATGTCAACAATACATTTATACTTGGAATTAGAATGTCATCTATCCATTGACACTGGGATTTGGAATGTCAACAATCCATTGTCTCTTGGAATGGGAATGTCAAAAATCCATTGACACAGGGAATTGGAATGTCATCAATCCATTGACACTGGGAATTGGAATGTCAACAATCCATTTGACGCTGAGAATTGTAATGACAATAATCCATTGACACAAGGATTGGAATGTCAACAATGCATTGACACTGGGAACTGGAATGTCAAAAATCAATTGACACTAGGAATTGGAATGTCATCAGTCTATTGACACTTGGAATTGGAATGTCAACAGTCTGTTGACATTAGGAATTGGAATGTCAACAATCCATTGTCTCTTGGAATGGGAATGCCAAAAATCCATTGACACAGGGAATTGGAATGTCAACAATCCATTTGACGCTGGGAATTGTAATGACAATAATCCATTGACACAAGGAATTGGAATCTCAACAAACCTTTGACACTGGGTAATCAAATGTAAACAATCCATTGACACTGGGAATTGGAATGTTATCAATCCATTGAAATATGGAATTGGAATGTCAACAATACACTGAGAGTGGGAATAGGAATTTAAACCATCCATTGAAAATGGGAATTGTGATGTCAAAAATCCATTGACACTGAGAATTCAAATGTCCACAATGCATTGAGACTGGGAATTGGATTATCAACAATCCATTGACCCTGGGATTTGAAATGACAACAATCCAAAGACACTTGGAATTGAAATGTCAAGAACCCATTGACATTGCGAAATGGAATCTCCGCAATCCATTGACACTGCCAATTGGAATGTCAACAGTCGATTGACACTTGGAATTGGTATCACAACAATACATTGACTCTTGGAATTGGAATGTCAACAATCCATTGACACGGGGAAATGGAATGTCAACAATCCATTAACACTGGGAATTGGAATGTCAACAATCCATTGACACTGGGAATTGGAATGTAAACAAGCCATTGACACTGGGAATTGGAATGTCAACAATACATTGATACTTGGAATTGTAATGTCAACTGTCCATTGAATCTGTGAACTGAAGTATCCACAATACATTGACACTTGGAATTGGTATCTCAACAATACATTGACTCTTGGAATTGGAATGTCAACAATCCATTGACACGGGGAAATGGAATGTCAACAATCCATTGACACGGGGAAATGGAATGTCAACAATCCATTAACACTGGGAATTGGAATGTCAACAATCCATTGACACTGGGAATTGGAATGTAAACAATCCACTGACACTGGGAATTGGAATGTGAACAATACATTGATACTTGGAATTGTAATGTCAACTGTCCATTGAATCTCTGAACTGAAATATCCACAATACATTGACACTGGGAATTGGAATGTCAACAATCCATTGGCACGGGGAATTGGAATGTCCACAATGCATTGACACTGGGAATTGGAATGTCATCAATCCATTGAAACATGGAATTGGAATGTCAACAATACACTGAGAGTGGGAATAGGAATGTAAACCATCCATTGAAAATGGGAATTGTGATGTCAAAAATCCATTGACACTGAGAATTCAAATGTCCACAATGCATTGACACTGGGAATTGGAATGTCCGCAATAAATTGAAACTGGGAATAGGAATGTCATCAATCCATTGACAAATGGAATTGGAATGCCAATAATCCATTGACACTAGTAATTGGAATGTCAACATTCCATTGAGCATGGGTATTGGAATGTCAACAATTCATTGACACTTGGAATTGGAATGTCAGCAATCCATTGACACTTGGAATTGGAAAGTCAACAATCCATTGACACTGGGAATTGGAATGTCAACAATCCATTGACATTTGGAATTGGAATGTCAGGTATCCATTGACACTGGGAATTGGAATGTCAACAATCCATTGACATTTGGAATTGGAATGTCAGGTATCCATTGACACTGGGAATTGGAATGTCAACAATCCATTGACACTGGGAATTGGAAGGTCAACAATACATTTATACTTTTAATTAGAATGTCATCTATCCATTGACACTAGTAATTGGAATGTCAACATTCCATTGAGCATGGGTATTGGAATGTCAACAATTCATTGACACTTGGAATTGGAATGTCAGCAATCCATTGACACTGGGAATTGGAATGTCAACAATCCATTGACATTTGGAATTGGAAGGTCAACAATACATTTATACTTTTAATTAGAATGTCATCTATCCATTGACACTAGGAATTGGAATGTAAACCATCCATTAATACTTGGAAATGGAATGCCAACAATCCATTGAAATTGGGAATTGGAATGTCCACAATCCATTGAAACTGGGAATTGGAATGTCCAAAATCCATGACACATCGAATTGGAATGTTCACAATCCATTGACACTGGGAATTGGAATGCCCACAATACATTGAGACTGGGAATTGGAATGTCAACAGTCCATTGACACGGGGAAATGGAATGTCAACAATCCATTGACACGGGGAAATGGAATGTCAACAATCCATTAACACTGGGAATTGGAATGTCAACAATCCATTGACACTGGGAATTGGAATGTCAACAATACATTGATACTTGGAATTGTAATGTCAACTGTCCATTGAATCTGTGAACTGAAATATCCACAATACATTGACACTGGGAATTGGAATGTCAACAATCCATTGGCATGGGGAATTGAAATGTCCACAATGCATTGACACTGGGAATTGGAATGTCATCAATCCATTGAAACATGGAATTGGAATGTCAACAATACACTGAGAGTGGGAATAGGAATTTAAACCAATCATTGAAAATGGGAATTGGAATGTCAACAATCCATTGACACTGAGAATTCAAATGTCCACAATGCATTGACACTGGGAATTGGAATGTCCGCAATAAATTGAAACTTGGAATAGGAATGTCCACGATTATTTCAAACTGGGAATTGCAATGTCATCAATCCATTGCGAAATGGAATTGGAATGCCAACAATCCATTGACACTAGTAATTGGAATGTCAACATTCCATTGAGAGTGAGTATTGGAATGTCAGCAATTCATTGACACTTGGAATTGGAATTTCAGCAATCCATTGACATTTGGAATTGGAAGGTCTGGTATTCATTGACACTGAGAATTGGAATGACAACAAACCATTGACACTGGGAATTGGAATGTCAACAATCCATTGACACTGGGAATTGGAATGTCAACAATACATTTATACTTGGAATTAGAATGACAACTATCCATTGACACTGGGAATTGGAATATCAACAATCCATTGATAATTGGAATTCGAATGTCAACAATCCATTGACACTTGGAATTGGAATATCAATAATCCATTGACACTAGTAATTGGAATGTCAACATTCTATTGAGAGTGAGTATTGGAATGTCAGCAATTCATTGACACTTGGAATTGGAATGTCAACAATCCATTGACACTAGTAATTGGAATGTCAACATTCTATTGAGAGTGAGTATTGGAATGTCAGCAATTCATTGACACTTGGAATTGGAATGTCAACAATCCATTGACACTTGGAATTGGAAAGTCAACAATCCATTGACACTGGGAATTGGAATGTCAACAATCCATTGACATTTGGAATTTGAATGTCAGGTATCCATTGACACTGGGAATTGGAATGTGAACAATCCATTGACACTGGGAAGTGGAAGCTCAACAATACATTTATACTTTAAATTGGAATGTCATCTATCCATTGACACTGGGAATTGGAATGTACACCATCTATTGATACTTGGAAATGGAATGCCAACAATCCATTGAAATTGGGAATTGGAATGTCAACAATCAATTGACAATGGAAATTGGAATGTCAACAATGCATTGACACTGGGAACTGGAATGTCAAAAATCAATTGACACTAGGAATTGGAATGTCATCAGTCTATTGACACTTGGAATTGGAATGTCAACAGTCTGTTGACATTAGGAATTGGAATGTCAACAATCCATTGTCTCTTGGAATGGGAATGCCAAAAATCCATTGACACAGGGAATTGGAATGTCAACAATCCATTTGACGCTGGGAATTGTAATGACAATAATCCATTGACACAAGGAATTGGAATCTCAACAAACCTTTGACACTGGGTAATCAAATGTAAACAATCCATTGACACTGGGAATTGGAATGTTATCAATCCATTGAAATATGGAATTGGAATGTCAACAATACACTGAGAGTGGGAATAGGAATTTAAACCATCCATTGAAAATGGGAATTGTGATGTCAAAAATCCATTGACACTGAGAATTCAAATGTCCACAATGCATTGAGACTGGGAATTGAATTATCAACAATCCATTGACCCTGGGATTTGGAATGACAACAATCCAAAGACACTTGGAATTGAAATGTCAAGAACCCATTGACATTGCGAAATGGAATCTCCGCAATCCATTGACACTGCCAATTGGAATGTCAACAGTCGATTGACACTTGGAATTGGTATCACAACAATACATTGACTCTTGGAATTGGAATGTCAACAATCCATTGACACGGGGAAATGGAATGTCAACAATCCATTAACACTGGGAATTGGAATGTCAACAATCCATTGACACTGGGAATTGGAATGTAAACAAGCCATTGACACTGGGAATTGGAATGTCAACAATACATTGATACTTGGAATTGTAATGTCAACTGTCCATTGAATCTGTGAACTGAAGTATCCACAATACATTGACACTTGGAATTGGTATCTCAACAATACATTGACTCTTGGAATTGGAATGTCAACAATCCATTGACACGGGGAAATGGAATGTCAGCAATCCATTGACACGGGGAAATGGAATGTCAACAATCCATTAACACTGGGAATTGGAATGTCAACAATCCATTGACACTGGGAATTGGAATGTAAACAATCCATTGACACTGGGAATTGGAATGTGAACAATACATTGATACTTGGAATTGTAATGTCAACTGTCCATTGAATCTCTGAACTGAAATATCCACAATACATTGACACTGGGAATTGGAATGTCAACAATCCATTGGCACGGGGAATTGGAATGTCCACAATGCATTGACACTGGGAATTGGAATGTCATCAATCCATTGAAACATGGAATTGGAATGTCAACAATACACTGAGAGTGGGAATAGGAATGTAAACCATCCATTGAAAATGGGAATTGTGATGTCAAAAATCCATTGACACTGAGAATTCAAATGTCCACAATGCATTGACACTGGGAATTGGAATGTCCGCAATAAATTGAAACTGGGAATAGGAATGTCATCAATCCATTGACAAATGGAATTGGAATGCCAATAATCCATTGACACTAGTAATTGGAATGTCAACATTCCATTGAGCATGGGTATTGGAATGTCAACAATTCATTGACACTTGGAATTGGAATGTCAGCAATCCATTGACACTTGGAATTGGAAAGTCAACAATCCATTGACACTGGGAATTGGAATGTCAACAATCCATTGACATTTGGAATTGGAATGTCAGGTATCCATTGACACTGGGAATTGGAATGTCAACAATCCATTGACATTTGGAATTGGAATGTCAGGTATCCATTGACACTGGGAATTGGAATGTCAACAATCCATTGACACTGGGAATTGGAAGGTCAACAATACATTTATACTTTTAATTAGAATGTCATCTATCCATTGACACTAGTAATTGGAATGTCAACATTCCATTGAGCATGGGTATTGGAATGTCAACAATTCATTGACACTTGGAATTGGAATGTCAGCAATCCATTGACACTGGGAATTGGAATGTCAACAATCCATTGACATTTGGAATTGGAAGGTCAACAATACATTTATACTTTTAATTAGAATGTCATCTATCCATTGACACTAGGAATTGGAATGTAAACCATCCATTAATACTTGGAAATGGAATGCCAACAATCCATTGAAATTGGGAATTGGAATGTCCACAATCCATTGAAACTGGGAATTGGAATGTCCAAAATCCATGACACATCGAATTGGAATGTTCACAATCCATTGACACTGGGAATTGGAATGCCCACAATACATTGAGACTGGGAATTGGAATGTCAACAGTCCATTGACACGGGGAAATGGAATGTCAACAATCCATTGACACGGGGAAATGGAATGTCAACAATCCATTAACACTGGGAATTGGAATGTCAACAATCCATTGACACTGGGAATTGGAATGTCAACAATACATTGATACTTGGAATTGTAATGTCAACTGTCCATTGAATCTGTGAACTGAAATATCCACAATACATTGACACTGGGAATTGGAATGTCAACAATCCATTGGCACGGGGAATTGAAATGTCCACAATGCATTGACACTGGGAATTGGAATGTCATCAATCCATTGAAACATGGAATTGGAATGTTAACAATACACTGAGAGTGGGAATAGGAATTTAAACCAATCATTGAAAATGGGAATTGTGATGTCAAAAATCCATTGACACTGAGAATTCAAATGTCCACAATGCATTGACACTGGGAATTGGAATGTCCGCAATAAATTGAAACTTGGAATAGGAATGTCCACGATTATTTCAAACTGGGAATTGCAATGTCATCAATCCATTGCGAAATGGAATTGGAATGCCAACAATCCATTGACACTAGTAATTGGAATGTCAACATTCCATTGAGAGTGAGTATTGGAATGTCAGCAATTCATTGACACTTGGAATTGGAATTTCAGCAATCCATTGACATTTGGAATTGGAAGGTCTGGTATTCATTGACACTGAGAATTGGAATGACAACAAACCATTGACACTGGGAATTGGAATGTCAACAATCCATTGACACTGGGAATTGGAATGTCAACAATATATTTATACTTGGAATTAGAATGACAACTATCCATTGACACTGGGAATTGGAATATCAACAATCCATTGATAATTGGAATTCGAATGTCAACAATCCATTGACACTTGGAATTGGAATATCAATAATCCATTGACACTAGTAATTGGAATGTCAACATTCTATTGAGAGTGAGTATTGGAATGTCAGCAATTCATTGACACTTGGAATTGGAATGTCAACAATCCATTGACACTAGTAATTGGAATGTCAACATTCTATTGAGAGTGAGTATTGGAATGTCAGCAATTCATTGACACTTGGAATTGGAATGTCAACAATCCATTGACACTTGGAATTGGAAAGTCAACAATCCATTGACACTGGGAATTGGAATGTCAACAATCCATTGACATTTGGAATTTGAATGTCAGGTATCCATTGACACTGGGAATTGGAATGTGAACAATCCATTGACACTGGGAAGTGGAAGCTCAACAATACATTTATACTTTAAATTGGAATGTCATCTATCCATTGACACTGGGAATTGGAATGTACACCATCTATTGATACTTGGAAATGGAATGCCAACAATCCATTGAAATTGGGAATTGGAATGTCAACAATCAATTGACAATGGAAATTGGAATGTCAACAATGCGTTGACACTGGGAATTGGAATGTCAACAATCCATTGACACTGGGATTTGAAAAGTCAACAGTCCATCGAAATTTGGAATTGAAATGTCCACAATCCATTGACACTGGGAATTGGAATGTCCTCAGTCAATGACACTTCGAATTGGAATGTTCACAATCCATTGACACTGGCAATTGGAACATCCACCATACATTGAGACTGGGAATTGGAATATCAACAATCCATTGACCCTGGGATTTGGAATGACAACAATACAAAGACACTTGGAATTGAAATGTCAAGAACCCATTCACATTGCAAATTGGAATCTCTGCAATCCATTGACACTGGCAATTGGAATGTCAACAGTCGATTGACACTTGGAATTGGTATGTCAACAATACATTGACTCTTGGAATTGGACTGTCAACAATCCATTGACACAGGGAAATGGAATGTCTTCAGTCCATTGACACTGGGAATTGGAATGTAAACAATCCATTGACACTGGGAATTGGAATGTCAACAAACCATTGACACTGGGAATTGGAATGTAAACAAGCCATTGACACTGGGAAGGGGAATGTCAACAATATATTGATACTTGGAATTGTAATGTCAACTGTCCATTGAAACTGTGAACTGAAATATCCACAATACATTGACACTGGGAATTGCAATGGCAACAATCCATTGGCACGGGGAATTGGAATGTCCACAATGCATTGACACTGGGAATTGGACTGTCCGCATTAAAGTGAAACTTGGAATTGGAATGCCCACTATTATTTGACACTGGGAATTGCAATGTCAACAATCCATTGACAAATGGAATTGGAATACCAACTATCCATTGATACTAGTAATTGGAATGTCAAAGATCCATTGATAGTGGGAATTGGAATGTCAACAATTCATTGACACTTGGAATTGGAATTTCAGCAATCCATTGACATTTGGAATTGGAAGGTCTGGTATTCATTGACACTGAGAATTGGAATGACAACAAACCATTGACACTGGGAATTGAATTTCAACAATCCATTGACACTGGGAATTGGAATGTCAACAATCCATTGACACTGGGAATTGGAATGTCAACAATCCATTGACACTGGGAATTGGAATGTCAACAATACATTTATACTTGGAATTAGAATGTCAACATTCCATTGACAGTGAGTATTGGAATGTCAGCAATTCATTGACACTTGGAATTGGAATGTCAACAATCCATTGACACTTAGAATTGGAAAGTCAACAATCCATTGACACTGGGAATTGGAATGTCAACAATCCATTGACATTTGGAACCGAAATATCAACAATCATTTGACACTGGGAATTGGAATGTGAACAATCCATTGACACTGGGAAGTGGAAGCTCAACAATACATTTATACTTTAAATTGGAATGTCATCTATCCATTGACACTGGGAATTGGAATGTACACCATCTATTGATACTTGGAAATGGAATGCCAACAATCCATTGAAATTGGGACTTGGAATGTCAACAATCCATTGACAATGGAAATTGGAATGTCAACAATGCGTTGACACTGGGAATTGAGATGTCAACAATCCATTGACACTGGGATTTGAAAAGTCAACAGTCCATCGAAATTTGGAATTGAAATGTCCACAATCCATTGACACTGGGAATTGGAATGTCCTCAGTCCATGACACTTCGAATTGGAATGTTCACAATCCATTGACACTGGCAATTGGAACGTCCACCATACATTGAGACTGGGAATTGGAATATCAACAATCCATTGACCCTGGGATTTGGAATGACAACAATACAAAGACACTTGGAATTGAAATGTCAAGAACCCATTGACATTGCAAATTGGAATCTCCACAAGCCATTGACACTGGCAATTGGAATGTCAACAGTCGATTGACACTTGGAATTGGTATGTCAACAATACATTGACTCTTGAATTGGACTGTCAACAATCCATTGACACGGGGAAATGGAATGTCTTCAGTCCATTGACACTGGGAATTGGAATGTAAACAATCCATTGACACTGGGAAGGGGAATGTCAACAATATATTGATACTTGGAATTGTAATGTCAACTGTCCATTGAAACTGTGAACTGAAATATCCACAATACATTGACACTGGGAATTGCAATGGCAACAATCCATTGGCACGGGGAATTGGAATGTCCACAATGCATTGACACCGGGAATTGGACTGTCCGCATTAAAGTGAAACTTAGAATTGGAATGCCCACTATTATTTGACACTGGGAATTGCAATGTCAACAATCCATTGACAAATGGAATTGGAATACCAAATATCCATTGACACTAGTAATTGGAATGTCAAAGATCCATTGATAGTGGGAATTGGAATGTCAACAATTCATTGACACTTGGAATTGGAATTTCAGCAATCCATTGACATTTGGAATTGGAAGGTCTGGTATTCATTGACAGTGAGAATTGGAATGACAACAAACCATTAACACTGGGAATTGGAATGTCAACAATCCATTGACACTGGGAATTGGAATGTCAACAATCCATTGACACTGGGAATTGGAATGTCAACAATCCATTGACACTGGGAATTGGAATGTCAACAATACATTTATACTTGGAATTAGAATGACAACTATCCATTGACACTGGGAATTGGAATATCAACAATCCATTGATAATTGGAATTCGAATGCCAACAATCCATTGACACTTGGAATTTGAATATCAATAATCCATTGACACTGGAAATTGGAATGTCAGCAATCCATTGACACTTGGAATCGAAATATCAACAATCAATTGACACTGGGAAATGGAATGTCAACAATCCATTGAAATTTGGAATTGTAAAGTCAACAATCCATTGACACATGGAATAGAAATGTCAACAATCCATTCACACTGCGAATAGGAAGGTAAACCATTCGCTGAAAATGGGAATAGGAATGTCTGCAATCCATTGACCCATGGAATTGGAATGTCCACACACCATTGACATTGGAAATTGGAATGTCAACAATCCATTTACACTGGGAATAGGAATGGCAATAATATATTGACACTTGGAATTGGAATGTCATCAATCCATTGACACTGGGAATTGGAATGTCCACATTCCACAGCACTGAGAATAGGAATGTCAACATTCCATTGACATTTGAAATTGGAACGTCAACAATCCAATGACACTGGGAATTGGAATGTCAACAATACTTTGACACTCAGAAATGGAATGTCAACAATTCATTGACACTGGGAATTGGAATATCAACAACCCATTGAGGCTTGGAATTGGAATGCCAACCATCCACTGACAATGGTAATTGGAATGTCAACAATCCATTGACATTTGGAATTGGGATGTCTGCAATCAATTGACATGGGGAATTGGAATGTCAACAATCCATTTACACTTGGAATTGGAATGTCCACAATACATTGACACTGCGAATTGGAATGTCCAAAATACACTAACACTTGGAATTCGAATGTCCACAATAGATTGACACTGTGAATTGAAATGTCAACAAACGATTGAAACTTGCAATTGGACTGTCATCTATCCATTGACACTGGGAATTGTAATGTCTACAATCAATTGACATTTGGAATTGGAATGTCAAGAATTCAATGACACGGGGAATTGGAATGTCAACAATTCAATGACACTGGTAATTGGAATGTCAACAATCCACTGACACACGGAATTGGAATGTCATTGATACATTGATATTGTGATTTGGAATGTCCACAATCCATTAACACTGGGAATTATTATGTCAACCATCCATTGATACTGGCAATTGGAATGTCAACAATCAATTGACACGGGGAATTGGAATGTCTGCAATCCATTGACACGGGGAATTGGAATCTCAACAATTCTTTGGCACTTGAAATTGGAATGTCAACAATCCATTGACACTGCGAATTGGAATGTCAACAATCCATTGACACTGGGAATGGAATGTCCACAATCCATTGTCACTGGGAATTGGAATGTCAACAATCCATTGACAATTGGAATTGGAATGCCAACAATCCATAGACATCAGGAATTGAAATGTTAGCAATCCATTGACTCTTGCAATTGAAATGTCATCAATCCATTGACACTGGGAATTGGCATGTCAACAATCCATTGACACTGGGAATTGGAATGTCAACAATCCATTGACACTGGGAATTGGAATGTCCAAAATACACTAACACTTGGAATTGGAATGTCCACAATACATTGACACTGGGAATTTGAATGTCAACAAACGATTGACACTTGGAATTGCAATGTCATCTATCCATTGACACTGGGAATTGTAATGTCAACAATCAGTTGACATTTGGAATTAAAATGTGAAGAATTCATTGACACAGGGAATTGAAATGTTAACAATCCAATGACACTGCGATTGGATGTCAACAATCCATTGACACTGGGAATTGGAATGTCAACAATACATTGATATTTATGTTGGAATGTCAATTACCCATTGACAATGGGAATAGGAATTTCAACAATGCATTCACAATGGGAATTGGAATTTCAACAATACATTGATACTTGGAATTGGAATGTCATCGAATAATTGACACTGGGAATTGGAATGTCAACAATCCATTGATACCTGGAATTGGAATGTTAACAATCCATTGACTCTTGGATTTGGAATGTCAACAATCCATTGACACTGGAAATTGGAATGTTCAAAATCCACTGACACTTGGAATTGGATTGTCCACAATATATTAACACTGTGATTTGAAATGTCCACAATCCATTGGCACTTGGAATTAGATTATCACCAATCCATTCACACTGCGAATTGGAATGTCGGCAAACCATTTACACTGGCAATTGGAATATCCGCAATCCATTGACCCATGGAATTCGAATGTCCACACACCATTGACATTGGAAATTGGAATGTCTACAATCCATTGACACTTGGAAAAGGAATAGCAACAATATATTGACACTTGGAATTGGAATGTCAACAATCCATTGATACTGGCAATTGGAATGTCAACAATCAATTGACACTGAGAATTGGAATGTCTGCAATCCATTGACACGGGGAATTGGAATCTCAACAATTCTTTGGCACTTGAAATTGGAATGTCAACAATCCATTGACACTGCGAATTGAAATGTCAACAATCCATTGACACTTGGATTGGAATGTCAACAATCCATTGACATTGGTAATGGAATGTCCACAATCCATTGTCACTGGGAATTGGAATGTCAACAATCCATTGACAATTAGAATTGGAATGCCAACAATCCATAGACATCAGGAATTGAAATGTTAGCAATCCATTGACTCTTGCAATTGAAATGTCATCAATCCATTGACACTGGGAATTGGAACGTCAACAATTCATTGACACTGGGAATTGGAATGTCCAAAATACACTAACACTTGGAATCGGAATGTCCACAATACATTGACACTGGGAATTTGAATGTCAACAAACGATTGACACTTGGAATTGCAATGTCATCTATCCATTGACACTGGGAATTGTAATGTCAACAATCAATTGACATTTGGAATTGAAATGTGAAGAATTCATTAACACAGGGATTTGGAATGTCCGCAATCCATTGACACTGGGAATTGGAATGTCCAAAATACACCCAGCTTGGAATTTGAATGCCCACAATCCATTGACACTGGGAATTATAATGTCAGCAAACGATTGACACGGGGAATTGTAACGTCAACAATCCATTGAGACTTGTAATTGGAATGTCAACAATCTATTGACACTGGGCATTGGAATGTCAACAATCCAATTACACTAGAAATTGGAAAGTCAGCAATCCATTGGCACTTCGAATTGGAATGTCCACCATCCTTTGACACTGTGAATTGGAATGTGAACAATCCAGTGACAATGGGAATTGATATGTCAACAATCCTTTGACACTGGGAATTGGAATGTCAACAATCCATTGACATTTGGAATTGGAATGTCAACAACCGATTGACACTGGGAAGTGTAATGTCAACAATCAATTGACACTGTGAATTGGAATGTCCACAATCAATTGACAGAGGAAATTGGAATGTCAACAATCCATTGACCCTGGGAATTGGAATGACAACAATCCATCGACATTTGGCATTGGATTGTCCACAATCCATTGACACTGGGAATTGGAATGTCTAAAATCCCTTGAAACTGGGAATTGGAATGTCCACAATCCATTGGCACTGGGAATTATTATGTCAACCATCCATTGATACTGGCAATTGGAATGTCAACAATCAATTGACACTGAGAATTGGAATGTCTGCAATCCATTGACACGGGGAATTGGAATCTCAACAATTCTTTGGCACTTGAAATTGGAATGTCAACAATCCATTGACACTGCGAATTGGAATGTCAACAATCCATTGACACTTGGACGTGGAATGTCAACAATCCATTGACACTGGGAATGGAATGTCCACAATCCATTGTCACTAGGAATTGGAATGTCAACAATCCATTGACAATTGGAATTGGAATGCCAACAATCCATAGACATCAGGAATTGAAATGTTAGCAATCCATTGACTCTTGCAATTGAAATGTCATCAATCCATTGACACTGGGAATTGGCATGTCAACAATCCATTGACACTGGGAATTGGAATGTCCAAAATACACTAACACTTGGAATTGGAATGTCCACAATACATTGACACTGGGAATTTGAATGTCAACAAACGATTGACACTTGGAATTGCAATGTCATCTATCCATTGACACTGGGAATTGTAATGTCAGCAATCAGTTGACATTTGGAATTGAAATGTGAAGAATTCATTGACACAGGGAATTGAAATGTTAACAATCCAATGACACTGCGATTGGATGTCAACAATCCATTGACACTGGGAATTGGAATGTCAACAATACATTGATATTTATGTTGGAATGTCAATTACCCATTGACAATGGGAATAGGAATTTCAACAATGCATTCACAATGGGAATTAGAATTTCAACAATACATTGATACTTGGAATTGGAATGTCATCGAATAATTGACACTGGGAATTGGAATGTCAACAATCCATTGATACCTGGAATTGGAATGTTAACAATCCATTGACTCTTGGATTTGGAATGTCAACAATCCATTGACACTGGAAATTGGAAT
The DNA here is from genome assembly GCA_030390025.1 of Squalus acanthias. Classification (NCBI taxonomy): domain Eukaryota; kingdom Metazoa; phylum Chordata; class Chondrichthyes; order Squaliformes; family Squalidae; genus Squalus; species Squalus acanthias. The sequence continues at coordinate 731,429 of JASTWF010000038.1, forward strand.
GTTCAAAATCCACTGACACTTGGAATTGGATTGTCCACAATATATTAACACTGTGATTTGAAATGTCCACAATCCATTGGCACTTGGAATTAGATTATCACCAATCCATTCACACTGCGAATTGGAATGTCGGCAATCCATTTACACTGGCAATTGGAATATCCGCAATCCATTGACCCATGGAATTCGAATGTCCACACATCATTGACATTGGAAATTGGAATGTCTACAATCCATTGACACTTGGAAAAGGAATAGCAACAATATATTGACACTTGGAATTGGAATGTCAACAATCAATTGATACTGGCAATTGGAATGTCAACAATCAATTGACACTGAGAATTGGAATGTCTGCAATCCATTGACACGGGGAATTGGAATCTCAACAATTCTTTGGCACTTGAAATTGGAATGTCAACAATCCATTGACACTGCGAATTGGAATGTCAACAATCCATTGACACTTGGATTGGAATGTCAACAATCCATTGACATTGGTAATGGAATGTCCACAATCCATTGTCACTGGGAATTGGAATGTCAACAATCCATTGACAATTAGAATTGGAATGCCAACAATCCATAGACATCAGGAATTGAAATGTTAGCAATCCATTGACTCTTGCAATTGAAATGTCATCAATCCATTGACACTGGGAATTGGAACGTCAACAATTCATTGACACTGGGAATTGGAATGTCCAAAATACACTAACACTTGGAATTGGAATGTCCACAATACATTGACACTGGGAATTTGAATGTCAACAAACGATTGACACTTGGAATTGCAATGTCATCTATCCATTGACACTGGGAATTGTAATGTCAACAATCAATTGACATTTGGAATTGTAATGTGAAGAATTCATTAACACAGGGATTTGGAATGTTCGCAATCCATTGACACTGGGAATTGGTATGTCCAAAATACACCCAGCTTGGAATTTGAATGCCCACAATCCATTGACACTGGGAATTGGAATGTCAGCAAACGATTGACACGGGGAATTGTAACATCAACAATCCATTGAGACTTGTAATTGGAATGTCAACAATCTATTGACATTGGGCATTGGGATGTCAACAATCCAATTACACTAGAAATTGGAAAGTCAGCAATCCATTGGCACTTCGAATTGGAATGTCCACAATCCTTTGACACTGTGAATTGGAATGTGAACAATCCAGTGACAATGGGATTTGATATGTCAACAATCCTTTGACACTGGGAATTGGAATGTCAACAATCCATTGACATTTGGAATTGGAAGGTCAGGAATCCATTGACAATGGGAATTGATATGTCAACAATCCTTTGACACTGGGAATTGGAATGTCAACAATCCATTGACACTGGGAATTGGAATGTCAACAACCGATTGACACTGGGAAGTGTAATGTCAACAATCAATTGACACTGTGAATTGGAATGTCCACAATCAATTGACAGAGGGAATTGGAATGTCAACAATCCATTGACCCTGGGAATTGGAATGACAACAATCCATCGACATTTGGCATTGGATTGTCCACAATCCATTGACACTGGGAATTGGAATGTCTAAAATCCCTTGAAACTGGGAATTGGAATGTCAACAATGCATTCACAATGGGAATTGGAATTTCAACAATACATTGATACTTGGAATTGGAATGTCATCGAATAATTGACACTGAGAATTGAAATGTCAACAATCCATTGATACCTGGAATTGGAATGTTAACAATCCATTGACTCTTGGATTTGGAATGTCAACAATCCATTGACACTGGAAATTGGAATGTTCAAAATCCACTGACACTTGGAATTGGATTGTCCACAATATATTAACACTGTGATTTGAAATGTCCACAATCCATTGGCACTTGGAATTAGATTATCACCAATCCATTCACACTGCGAATTGGAATGTCGGCAATCCATTTACACTGGCAATTGGAATATCTGCAATCCATTGACCCATGGAATTCGAATGTCCACACACCATTGACATTGGAAATTGGAATGTCTACAATCCATTGACACTGGGAAAAGGAATAGCAACAATATATTGACACTTGGAATTGGAATGTCAACAATCCATTGATACTGGCAATTGGAATGTCAACAATCAATTGACACTGAGAATTGGAATGTCTGCAATCCATTGACACGGGGAATTGAAATCTCAACAATTCTTTGGCACTTGAAATTGGAATGTCAACAATCCATTGACACTGCGAATTGGAATGTCAACAATCCATTGACACTTGGATTGGAATGTCAACAATCCATTGACATTGGTAATCGAATGTTCACAATCCATTGTCACTGGGAATAGGAATGTCAACAATCCATTGACATTTGAAATTGGACTTTCAACAATTCACTGACACTGGGAATTGGAATTACCACAATCCATTGACACTGCAAATTGGAATGTCCACAATCCTTTGACACTGAGAAATGGAATGTCAACAATCCATTGACAATGGGAATTGGAATATGAACAATACATTGACACTGGGAATTACAATTTCAAAAATCCATTCATATTTTGAATTGGAATGTCAACAATCCATTGACACTTGGAATTATAATGTCAACTATTCACTGGCAATGGTAATTGCAATGTCAACAGTCCATTGACATTTGGAATTGGCATGTCAACAATCTATTGACACTGGGAATTGGAATGTCTGCAATCCATTGACATGGGTAATTGGAATGTTAACAATTCTTTGGCACTTGAAATTGGAATGTCAACAATCCATTGACACAGGGAATTGGAATGCCAACAATCCATTGACATCAGGAATTGTAATGTCAACAATCCATTGAGAGTGGGAATTGGAAAGTCAACAATCCATTGACATTTGGAAATGGAATGTAAGAACCAATGACACTGGGAATTGGAAGGTCAACAATCCATTCATACTTGGAATTGGTGTGTCAACAATTCATTGAGTTTTGCAATTGGTATGTCAACAATCCATTGATCCTGGAAATTGGAACGTCAACAATCCATTGACATTTGGAATTGGAATGTCAACAATCCATTGACACTGGGAATTGGAAGGTCAACAATACATTTATACTTTTAATTAGAATGTCATCTATCCATTGACACTAGGAATTGGAATGTAAACCATCCATCAATACTTGGAAATGGAATGCCAACAATACATTGAAATTGTGAATTGGAATGTCAACAATCCATTGACAATGGAAATTGGAATGTCAACAATGCATTGACACTGGGAATTGGAATGTCAACAATCCATTGACACTTGGAATTGGAATATCAATAATTCATTGACACTGTAAATTGGAATGTCAGCAATCCATTGACACTTGGAATCGAAATATCAACAATCATTTGACACTGGGAAATGGAATGTCAACAATCCATTGAAATTTGGAATTGTAAAGTCAACAATCCATTGACACATGGAATAGGAATGTCAGCAATCCATTCACATTGCGAATAGGAAGGTAAACCATTCATTGAAAATGGGAATAGGAATGTCTGCAATCCATTGACCCATGGAATTGGAATGTCCACACACCATTGACATTGGAAATTGGAATGTCAACAATCCATTGACACTGGGAATAGGAATGGCAATAATATATTGACACTTGAAATTGGAATGTCATCAATCCATTGACACTGGGAATTTGAATGTCCACATTCCACAGCACTGGAAATAGGAATGTCAACATTCCATTGACATTTGAAATTGGAATGTCAACAATCCACTGACACTGGGAATTGGAATGTCCACAATACTTTGACACTCAGAAATGGAATGTCAACAAACCATTGACACTGGGAATTGGAATATCAACAACCCATTGAGGCTTGGAATTGTAATGCCAACCATCCACTGACAATGGTAATTGGAATGTCAACAATCCATTGACAATTAGAATTGGAATGCCAACAATCCATAGACATCAGGAATTGAAATTTTAGCAATCCATTGACTCTTGCAATTGAAATGTCATCAATCCATTGACACTGGGAATTGGAATGTCAACAATTATTGACACTGGGAATTGGAATGTCCAAAATACACTAACACTTGGAATTGGAATGTCCACAATACATTGACACTGGGAATTTGAATGTCAACAAACGATTGACACTTGGAATTGCAATGTCATCTATCCATTGACACAGGGAATTGTAATGTCAACAATCAATTGACATTTGGAATTGAAATGTGAAGAATTCATTGACACAGGGATTTGGAATGTCCACAATCCACTGCACCGGGAATAGGAGTGTCAACAATCCATTGACATTTGAAATTGGAATATCAACAATTCACTGACACTGGGAATTGGAATTACCACAATCCATTGACACTGCAAAATGGAATGTCCACAATCCTTTGACACTGAGAAATGGAATGTCAACAATCCATTGACAATGGGAATTGGAATATCAACAATACATTGACACTGGGAATTACAATTTCAAAAATCCATTGACATTTTGAATTGGAATGTCAACCATCCATTGACACTTGGAATTATAATGTCAACCATTCACTGGCAATGGTAATTGGAATGTCAACAGTCCATTGACATTTGGAATTGGCATGTCAACAATCTATTGACACTGGGAATTGGAATGTCTGCAATCCATTGACATGGGTAATTGGAATGTTAACAATTCTTTGGCACTTGAAATTGGAATGTCAACAATCCATTGACACAGGGAATTGGAATGCCAACAATCCATTGACATCAGGAATTGTAATGTCAACAATCCATTGAGAGTGGGAATTGGAAAGCCAACAATCCATTGACATTTGGAAATGGAATGTCAAGAACCAATGACACTGGGAATTGGAAGGTCAACAATCCATTCATATTTGGAATTGGTGTGTCAACAATTCATTGAGTCTTGCAATTGGTATGTCAACAATCCATTGATCCTGGAAATTGGAACGTCAACAATCCATTGACATTTGGAATTGGAATGTCAACAATCCATTGACACTGGGAATTGGAAGGTCAACAATACATTTATACTTTTAATTAGAATGTCATCTATCCATTGACACCAAGAATTGGAATGTAAACCATCCATCAATACTTGGAAATGGAATGCCAACAATACATTGAAATTGGGAATTGGAATGTCAACAATCCATTGACAATGGGAATTGGAATGTCAACAATGCATTGACACTGGGAATTGAAATGTCAACAATCCATTGACACTTGGAATTGGAATATCAATTATCCATTGACACTGGAAATTGGAATGTCAGCAATCCATTGACACTTGGAATCGAAATATCAACAATCATTTGACACTGGGAAATGGAATGTCAACAATCCATTGAAATTTGGAATTGTAAAGTCAACAATCCATTGACACATGGAATAGGAATGTCAACAATCCATTCACACTGCGAATAGGAAGGTAAACCATTCATTGAAAATGGGAATAGGAATGTCTGCAATCCATTGACCCATGGAATTGGAATGTCCACACACCATTGACATTGGAAATTGGAATGTCAACAATCCATTGGCACTGGGAATAGGAATCGCAATAATATATTGACACTTGAAATTGGAATGTCATCAATCCATTGACACTGGGAATTGGAATGTCCACATTCCACAGCACTGGAAATAGGAATGTCAACATTCCATTGACATTTGAAATTGGAATGTCAACAATCCACTGACACTTGGAATTGGAATGTCCACAATACTTTGACACTCAGAAATGGAATGTCAACAAACCATTGACACTGGGAATTGGAATATCAACAACCCATTGAGGCTTGGAATTGTAATGCCAACCATAAACTGACAATGGTAATTGGAATGTCAACAATCCATTGACATTTGGAATTGGGATGTCTGCAATCAATTGACACGGGGAATTGGAATGTCAACAATCCATTGACACTTGGAATTGGAATGTCCACAATACATTGACACTGCGAATTGGAATGTCCAAAATACACTAACACTTGGAATTGGAATGTCCACAATAGATTGACACTGTGAATTTGAATATCCACAATCAATTGACACTGGGAATTGAAATGTCAACAAACGATTGACATTTGGAATTGGAATGTCAAGAATTCAATGACACAGGGAATTGGAATGTCAACAATCCACTGACACTTGGAATTGGAATGTCATCGATACATTGACATTGTGATTTGGAATGTCCACAATCCATTGACACTGTGAATTATTATGTCAACCATCCATTGATACTGGCAATTGGAATGTCAACAATCAATTGACACTGAGAATTGGAATGTCTGCAATCCATTGACACGGGGAATTGGAATGTCAACAATCCATTGACAATTGGAATTGGAATGCCAACAATCCATAGACATCAGCAATTGAAATGTTAGCAATCCATTGACACTGGGAATTGGAATGTCAACAATCCATTGACACTGGGAATTGGAATGTCAACAATCCATTGACACTGGGAATTGGAATGTCCAAAATACACTAACACTTGGAATTGGAATGTCCACAATACATTGACACTGGGAATTTGAATGTCAACAAACGATTGACACTTGGAATTGCAATGTCATCTATCCATTGACACAGGGAATTGTAATGTCAACAATCAATTGACATTTGGAATTGAAATGTGAAGAATTCATTGACACAGGGAATTGAAATGTTAACAATCCAATGAAACTGCGATTGGATGTCAACAATCCATTGACACTGGGAATTGGAATGTCCAAAATACATTGACATTTTTATTTGGAATGTCCACAATCCATTGACACTGGGAATTGGAATGTCAACCATCCATTGACATTGGCAATTGGAAAGTCATCAAAAAATTGACACTTGGAATTGGAATGCCAGCAATTCATTGATACTGCGAATTGTAATGTCAGCTATCCACTGACTCTTGCAATTGGAATGTCATCAATCCATTGAACCTGGGAATTGGAATGGCAACAATCCATTGACACAAGGAATTGGAATGTCAACAATCCAGTGACACTAGGAAATTGAATGTCAGCAATCCATTGACAATTGGAATGGGAATGCCAACAATCCATCGACATTTGGAATTGGAATATCTACAGTCCATTGACAGTGGGAATTGGAATGACAACAATCCATTGACACCAGGAAATGGAATGTCAACAATCCAGTGACACTAGGAAATTGAATGTCGGCAATCCATTGACAATTGGAAAGGGAATGTCAACAATCCATTGATATTTGGAATTGGAATATCCACAATCTATTGACACAGGGAATTGGAATGTCAACAATCCATTGAACTGGGAATTCGAATTTCAACAATCAATTGAAGCTTGGAATTGAAATGTCATCAATCCATTGACACTGGGAATTGAAATGTAAAGCATCCATTGACACTGGCAATTCGAATGTCAACAATCAATTGACAATTGGAATTGGAATGTCAACAATTCATTGTCACTGCGAATTGGAATGTCAGCAATCCATTGACTCTTGCAATTGGAATGTCATCAATCCATTGACACTGGGAATTGGAATGGGAATAATCCATTGACACAAGGAACTACAATGCCAACAATCCATCGACATTCGGAATTGGAATGTCTACAGTCCATTGACACTTGGCATTGCAATGACCAAAATACACTTACACTTGGAATTGGAATGTCCACAATACATTGACACTGTGAATTTGAATGTCCACAATCCATTGACACTGGGAATTGGAATGTCAACAAATGATTGACACTTGGATTTGGAATGTCAAGAATCCTTTGACACGGGGAATTGGAAAGTCAAAAATACAATGAAACTAGTAAATGAAATGTTAACTATCCATCGACAACGGGAAGTCGAATCTCTGCAATCCAATAACACTGGGATTTGGAATGTCAACAATACATTGATAGTTCGAGTTGGAATGTCAACTACCCATTAACAAAGGGAATAGGAATTTCAACAAGCCAATTATACTTGGAATTGGAATGTCAACAATCCATTGACACTGGGAATTGGAATGTCCGCAATCCATTGACACTGGGAATTAGAATGTCAACAATCCATTGACATTTAGAATTGGAATGTCAACGATCCATTGACACTGGGAATTGGAATGCCAACAATCCATTTACATTAGGAATTGGAATGTGAGCAATCCATTGAGAATCTTAATTTGAATGTCCACAATCCATTGACACTGGGAATTGGAATGTCAACAATACATTGACACTGGGAATTGGAATGTCAACAATCAATTCACATTTGGAATTGGAATGTCAAGAATCCATTGACACTGGGAATTGGTATGACAACAATCCATTGACACTGGGAAATCGAATGTATAAAATCAATTGACATTTGTAATTGGAATGTCTGCAATCCAATGACACAGGGAATTGGAATGTCAACAATCCATTGACATTTGGAATTGGAATTTCATCTCTTCAATTACACTGGGGATTGGAATGCCTAAAATCAACTGACACTTGGAATTGGAATGTCCACAATTCATTGACACTGGGAATTGTAATGTCAAACATCCATTGACACTAGCAATTGGAATGTCAACAATTAATTGATACTTGGTATTGGAATATCAACAATTCATTGACACTATGATTTGGAATGTCAGCAATCCATTGACCCTTGCAAATGGAATGTCATCAATCCATTGACACTGGGAATTGGAAAGTCAACAATCAATTGACACTGGGAATTGGAATGTCAACAATTCATTGACACTGGGAATTGGAATGTCAACAATCAATTGACATTTGAAATTGAATGACAGGAATGCATTGTCACTGGAAATTGGACTGTCAACAATTCATTGACACTGGGAATTGGAATGTCAACAATCCATTGACATTAGGAATTGGAATGCCAACAATCCATTGAGAGTGGGAATTGGAATGTCCACAATCCATTGACACTTGGAATTCCAATGTCAGCAAGCCATTGACAATTGGAATTGGAATGTCAACAATACATTGACACTGTGAATTGGAATGTCAACGATCAATTGACATTTGGAATTGCAATGCCAAGAATCCTTTGACACTGGGAATTGGAATGTCAACAAATGATTGACACTTGGATTTGGAATGTCAAGAATCCTTTGACACGGGGAATTGGAATGACAAAAATTCAATGAAACTAGTAAATGGAATGTTAACTATCCATCGACAATGGGAAGTCGAATCTCTGCAATCCAATAACACTGGGATTTGGAATGTCAACAATACATTGATAGTTCGAGTTGGAATGTCAACTACCCATTGACAAAGGGAATAGGAATTTCAACAATCCAATTATAATTGGAATTGGAATGTCAACAATCCATTGACACTGGGAATTGGAATGTCCACAATCCATTGACACTGGGAATTGGAATGTCAACAATCCATTGACACTGGGAATTCGAATGTCAACAATCCATTGAAATTTGGAATTGGAATGTCAACAATCCATTGACACTGGGAATTGGAATGCCAACAATCCATTTACATTAGGAATTGGAATGTGAGCAATCCATTGAGAATCTTAATTTGAATGTCCACAATCCATTGACACTTGGAATTGGAATGTCAACAATACATTGACACTGGGAATTGGAATGTCAACAATCAATTCACATTTGGAATTGGAATGTCAAGAATCCATTGACACTGGGAATTGGTATGACAACAATCCATTGACACTGGGAAATCGAATGTATAAAATCAATTGACATTTCTAATTGGAATGTCTGCAATCCAATGACACAGGGAATTGGAATGTCAACAATCCATTGACACTTGGAATTGAAATGTCATCTCTTCAATTACACTGGGGATTGGAATGCCTAAAATCAACTGACACTTGGAATTGGAATGTCCCCAATTCATTGACACTGGGAATTGTAATGTCAAACATCCATTGACACTAGCAATTGGAATGTCAACAATTAATTGATACTTGGTATTGGAATATCAACAATTCATTGACACTGTGATTTGGAATGTCAGCAATCCATTGACTCTTGCAAGTGGAATGTCATCAATCCATTGACACTGGGAATTGGAATATCTACAATCCATTGACACTGGGAATTGGAATGTCAACAATCAATTGACACTGGGAATTGGAATATCAACAATTCATTGACACTGGGAATTGGAATGTCAACAATCAATTGACACTGGGAATTGGAATGTCAACAATTCATTGACACTGGGAATTGGAATGTCAACGATCAATTGACATTTGGAATTGTAATGCCAAGAATCCATTGACACAGGGAATTGGAATGTCAACAATCCATTGACACTTGGATTTGGAATGTCATCTATCCATTGACACTGGGAATTGAAATGTCCACAATCCATGGACACTGGGAATTGGAATGTCAACAATCCATTGACACTTGGATTTGGAATGTCATCTATCCATTGACACTGGGAATTGAAATGTCCACAATCCAAAGACACTGGGAATTGGAATGTCAACAATCCATTGACACTTGGATTTGGAATGTCAACGATCCATTGACACTGGGAATTGGAATGCCAACAATCCATTTACATTAGGAATTGGAATGTGAGCAATCCATTGAGAATCTTAATTTGAATGTCCACAATCCATTGACACTTGCAGTTGGAATGTCAACAATACATTGACACTGGGAATTGGAAAGTCAACAATCAATTGACACTGGGAATTGGAATGTCAACAATTCATTGACACTGGGAATTGGAATGTCAACAATCCATTGACATTAGGAATTGGAATGCCAACAATCCATTGAGAGTGGGAATTGGAATGTCCACAATCCATTGACACTTGGAATTCCAATGTCAGCAAGCCATTGACAATTGGAATTGAAATGTCAACAATACATTGACACTGTGAATTGGAATGTCAACGATCAATTGACATTTGGAATTGGAATGACAACAATCCAAAGACACTGGGATTTGGAATGTCAACAATCCATTGACACTTGGATTTGGAATGTCATCTATCCATTGACACTGGGAATTGAAATGTCCACAATCAATTGACACTTGGAATTGGAATGTCAGCAATTCATTGACACTGCGACTTGGAATGTCATCAATCCATTCACTCTTGCAATTGGAATGTCATCAATACATTAACACTGGGAATTCGACTGTCAACAATAAATTGATACTTGGAATTGGAATGTCATCTATCCATTGACACTGGGAATTGGAATGTCAACCATCCATTGACATTGGCAATTGGAAAGTCATCAATAAATTGACACTTGGAATTGGAATGCCAGCAATTCATTGACACTGCGAATTGGAATGTCAGCAATCCACTGACTCTTGCAATTGGAATGTCATCAATCCATTGAACCTGGGAATTGGAATGGCAACAATCCATTGACACAAGGAATTGATATGTCAACAATCCAGTGACACATGGAAATTGAATGTCAGCAATCCATTGACAATTGGAACGGGAATGTCAACAATCCATTGACAATTGGAATGGGAATGCCAACAATCCATCGACATTTGGAATTGGAATGTCTACAGTCCATTGACAGTGGGAATTGGATTGTCAACAATCCATTGACACCGGGATTGGAATGTCAACAATCCATTGTCACTGGGAATTGGAATGTCAACAATCCATTGACACTGGGAATTGGAATGTCCACAATGCATTGACACTGGGAATTGGAATGTCAACAATCCATTGACATTTGGAATTGGAATGTCAGCAATCCATTGACACTGGGAATTGGAATGCCAACAATCCATTTACATTAGGAATTGGAATGTGAGCAATCCATTGAGAATCTTAATTTGAATGTCCACAATCCATTGACACTTGCAGTTGGAATGTCAACAATACATTGACACTGGGAATTGGAAAGTCAACAATCAATTGACACTGGGAATTGGAATGTCAACAATTCATTGACACTGGGAATTGGAATGTCAACAATCCATTGACATTAGGAATTGGAATGCCAACAATCCATTGAGAGTGGGAATTGGAATGTCCACAATCCATTGACACTTGGAATTCCAATGTCAGCAAGCCATTGACAATTGGAATTGGAATGTCAACAATACATTGACACTGTGAATTGGAATGTCAACGATCAATTGACATTTGGAATTGCAATGCCAAGAATCCTTTGACACTGGGAATTGGAATGTCAACAAATGATTGACACTTGGATTTGGAATGTCAAGAATCCTTTGACACGGGGAATTGGAATGACAAAAATTCAATGAAACTAGTAAATGGAATGTTAACTATCCATCGACAATGGGAAGTCGAATCTCTGCAATCCAATAACACTGGGATTTGGAATGTCAACAATACATTGATAGTTCGAGTTGGAATGTCAACTACACATTGACAAAGGGAATAGGAATTTCAACAATCCAATTATAATTGGAATTGGAATGTCAACAATCCATTGACACTGGGAATTGGAATGTCCACAATCCATTGACACTGGGAATTGGAATGTCAACAATCCATTGACACTGGGAATTCGAATGTCAACAATCCATTGAAATTTGGAATTGGAATGTCAACAATCCATTGACACTGGGAATTGGAATGCCAACAATCCATTTACATTAGGAATTGGAATGTGAGCAATCCATTGAGAATCTTAATTTGAATGTCCACAATCCATTGACACTTGGAATTGGAATGTCAACAATACATTGACACTGGGAATTGGAATGTCAACAATCAATTCACATTTGGAATTGGAATGTCAAGAATCCATTGACACTGGGAATTGGTATGACAACAATCCATTGACACTGGGAAATCGAATGTATAAAATCAATTGACATTTCTAATTGGAATGTCTGCAATCCAATGACACAGGGAATTGGAATGTCAACAATCCATTGACACTTGGAATTGAAATGTCATCTCTTCAATTACACTGGGGATTGGAATGCCTAAAATCAACTGACACTTGGAATTGGAATGTCCCCAATTCATTGACACTGGGAATTGTAATGTCAAACATCCATTGACACTAGCAATTGGAAAGTCAACAATTAATTGATACTTGGTATTGGAATATCAACAATTCATTGACACTGTGATTTGGAATGTCAGCAATCCATTGACTCTTGCAAGTGGAATGTCATCAATCCATTGACACTGGGAATTGGAATATCTACAATCCATTGACACTGGGAATTGGAATGTCAACAATCAATTGACACTGGGAATTGGAATGTCAACAATTCATTGACACTGGGAATTGGAATGTCAACAATCAATTGACACTGGGAATTGGAATGTCAACAATTCATTGACACAGGGAATTGGAATGTCAACGATCAATTGATATTTGGAATTGTAATGCCAAGAATCCATTGACACAGGGAATTGGAATGTCAACAATCCATTGACACTTGGATTTGGAATGTCATCTATCCATTGACACTGGGAATTGAAATGTCCACAATCCATGGACACTGGGAATTGGAATGTCAACAATCCATTGACACTTGGATTTGGAATGTCATCTATCCATTGACACTGGGAATTGAAATGTCCACAATCCAAAGACACTGGGAATTGGAATGTCAACAATCCATTGACACTTGGATTTGGAATGTCAACGATCCATTGACACTGGGAATTGGAATGCCAACAATCCATTTACATTAGGAATTGGAATGTGAGCAATCCATTGAGAATCTTAATTTGAATGTCCACAATCCATTGACACTTGCAGTTGGAATGTCAACAATACATTGACACTGGGAATTGGAAAGTCAATAATCAATTGACACTGGGAATTGGAATGTCAACAATTCATTGACACTGGGAATTGGAATGTCAACAATCCATTGACATTAGGAATTGGAATGCCAACAATCCATTGAGAGTGGGAATTGGAATGTCCACAATCCATTGACACTTGGAATTCCAATGTCAGCAAGCCATTGACAATTGGAATTGAAATGTCAACAATACATTGACACTGTGAATTGGAATGTCAACGATCAATTGACATTTGGAATTGGAATGACAACAATCCAAAGACACTGGGATTTGGAATGTCAACAATCCATTGACACTTGGATTTGGAATGTCATCTATCCATTGACACTGGGAATTGAAATGTCCACAATCAATTGACACTTGGAATTGGAATGTCAGCAATTCATTGACACTGCGACTTGGAATGTCATCAATCCATTCACTCTTGCAATTGGAATGTCATCAATACATTAACACTGGGAATTCGACTGTCAACAATAAATTGATACTTGGAATTGGAATGTCATCTATCCATTGACACTGGGAATTGGAATGTCAACCATCCATTGACATTGGCAATTGGAAAGTCATCAATAAATTGACACTTGGAATTGGAATGCCAGCAATTCATTGACACTGCGAATTGGAATGTCAGCAATCCACTGACTCTTGCAATTGGAATGTCATCAATCCATTGAACCTGGGAATTGGAATGGCAACAATCCATTGACACAAGGAATTGATATGTCAACAATCCAGTGACACATGGAAATTGAATGTCAGCAATCCATTGACAATTGGAACGGGAATGTCAACAATCCATTGACAATTGGAATGGGAATGCCAACAATCCATCGACATTTGGAATTGGAATGTCTACAGTCCATTGACAGTGGGAATTGGATTGTCAACAATCCATTGACACCGGGATTGGAATGTCAACAATCCATTGTCACTGGGAATTGGAATGTCAACAATCCATTGACACTGGGAATTGGAATGTCCACAATGCATTGACACTGGGAATTGGAATGTCAACAATCCATTGACATTTGGAATTGGAATGTCAGCAATCCATTGACACTGGGAATTGGAATGCCAACAATCCATTTACATTAGGAGTTGGAATGTGAGCAATCCATTGAGAATCTTAATTTGAATGTCAACAATACATTGACACTTGGAATTGGAATGTCAACAATCAATTCACATTTGGAATTGGAATGTCAAGAATCCATTGACACTGGGAATTGGTATGACAACAATCCATTGACACTGGGAAATGGAATGTATAAAATCAATTGACATTTGTAATTGGAATGTCAACAATCCATTGACACTGGGAATTGGAATGTCATCTCTTCAATTACACTGGGGATTGGAATGCCTAAAATCAACTGACACTTGGAATTGGAATGTCCACAATTCATTGACACTGGGAATTGTAATGTCAAACATCCATTGACACTAGCAATTGGAATGTCAACAATTAATTGATACTTGGTATTGGAATATCAACAATTCATTGACACTGTGATTTGGAATGTCAGCAATCCATTGACTCTTGCAAATGGAATGTCATCAATCCATTGACACTGGGAATTGGAATATCTACAATCCATTGACACTGGGAATTGGAATGTCAACAATCAATTGACACTGGGCATTGGAATGTCAACAATTCATTGACACTGGGAATTGGAATGTCAACAATCCATTGACATTAGGAATTGGAATGCCAACAATCCATTGAGAGTGGGAATTGGAATGTCCACAATCCATTGACACTTGGAATTCCAATGTCAGCAAGCCATTGACAATTGGAATTGGAATGTCAACAATACATTGACACTGGGAATTGGAATGTCAACGATCAATTGACATTTGGAATTGGAATGTCAACAATCCATTGACACAGGGAATTGGAATGACAACAATCCAAAGACACTGGGAATTGGAATGTCAACAATCCATTGACACTTGGATTTGGAATGTCATCTATCCATTGACACTGGGAATTGAAATGTCCACTATCCATGGACACTGCGAATTGAATTGTCAACAATCAATTGACACTTGGAATTGGAATGTCAGCAATTCATTGACACTGCGACTTGGAATGTCATCAATCCATTCACTCTTGCAATTGGAATGTCATCAATACATTGAAACTGGGAATTCGACTGTCAACAATAAATTGATACTTGGAATTGGAATGTCATCTATCCATTGACACTGGGAATTGGAATGTCCACAATCCATTGACACTGGGAATTGCAATGTCAAAATCCACTGACACTTGGAATTGGAATGTCCAAAATAGATTGACATTGTTATTTGGAATCTCCACAATCCATTGACACTGGGAATTGGAATGTCAACCATCCATTGACATTGGCAATTGGAAAGTCATCAATAAATTGACACTTGGAATTGGAATGCCAGCAATTAATTGAAACTGCGAATTGGAATGTCAGCAATCCACAGACTCTTGCAATTGGAATGTCATCAATCCATTGAACCTGGGAATTGGAATGGCAACAATCCATTGACACAAGGAATTGGTATGTCAACAATCCAGTGACACATGGAAATTGAATGTCAGCAATCCATTGACAATTGGAATGGGAATGTCAACAATCCATTGACAATTGGAATGGGAATGCCAACAATCCATCGACATTTGGAATTGGAATGTCTACAGTCCATTGACAGTGGGAATTGGATTGTCAACAATCCATTGACACCGTGATTGGAATGTCAACAATCCATTGTCACTGGGAATTGGAATGTCAACAATCCATTGACACTGGGAATTGGAATGTCCACAATGCATTGACACTGGGAATTGGAATATCAACAATCCATTGACATTTGGAATTGGAATGTCAGCAATCCATTGACACTGGGAATTGGAATGCCAACAATCCATTTACATTAGGAGTTGGAATGTGAGCAATCCATTGAGAATCTTAATTTGAATGTCAACAATACATTGACACTTGGAATTGGAATGTCAACAATCAATTCACATTTGTAATTGGAATGTCTGCAATTCAATGACACAGGGAATTGGAATGGCAACAATCCATTGACACTTGGAATTGGAATGTCATCTCTTCAATTACACTGGGGATTGGAATGCCTAAAATCAACTGACACTTGGAATTGGAATGTCCACAATTCATTGACACTGGGAATTGTAATGTCAAACATCCATTGACACTAGCAATTGGAATGTCAACAATTAATTGATACTTGGTATTGGAATATCAACAATTCATTGACACTGTGATTTGGAATGTCAGCAATCCATTGACTCTTGCAAATGGAATGTCATCAATCCATTGACACTGGGAATTGGAATATCTACAATCCATTGACACTGGGAATTGGAATGTCAACAATCAATTGACACTGGGAATTGGAATGTCAACAATCAATTGACATTTGGAATTGAATGCCAGGAATGCATTGACACTGGTAATTCGAATGTCAACAATTCATTGACACTGGGAATTGGAATTTCAACAATCCATTGACATTAGGAATTGGAATGCCAACAATCCATTGAGAGTGGGAATTGGAATGTCAACGATCAATTGACACTTGGATTTGGAATGTCATCTATCCATTGACACTGGGAATTGAAATGTCCACAATCCATGGACACTGGGAATTGAATTGTCAACAATCAATTGACACTTGGAGTTGGAATGTCAGCAATTCATTGACACTGCGACTTGGAATGTCATCAATACATTGACACTGGGAATTCGACTGTCAACAATAAATTGATACTTGGAATTGGAATGTCATCTATCCATTGACACTGGGAATTGGAATGTCCACAATCCATTGACACTGGGAATTGCAATGTCAACCATCCATTGACATTGGCAATTGGAAAGTCATCAATAAATTGACACTTGGAATTGGAATGCCAGCAATTCATTGACACTGCGAATTAGAATGTCAGCAATCCACTGACTCTTGCAATTGGAATGTCATCAATCCATTGAACCTGGGAATTGGAATGGCAACAATCCATTGACACAAGGAATTGGTATGTCAACAATCCAGTGACACATGGAAATTGAATGTCAGCAATCCATTGACAATTGGAATGGGAATGTCAACAATCCATTGACAATTGGAATTGGAATGCCAACAATCCATCTACATTTGGAATTGGAATGTCCACAGTCCATTGACAGTGGGAATTGGAATGACAACAATCCATTGACACCGGGATTGGAATGTCAACAATCCATTGACACTGGGAATTGGAATGTCAACAATCCATTGACACTGGGAATTGGAATGTCCGCAATGCATTGACACTGGGAATTGGAATGTCAACAATCCATTGACATTTGGAATTGGAATGTCAGCAATCCATTGACACTGGGAATTGGAATGCCAACAATCCATTTACATTAGGAGTTGGAATGTGAGCAATCCATTGAGAATCTTAATTTGAATGTCAACAATACATTGACACTTGGAATTGGAATGTCAACAAACAATTCACATTTGGAATTGGAATGTCAAGAATCCATTGACACTGGGAATTGGTATGACAACAATCCATTGACACTGGGAAATCGAATGTATAAAATCAATTGACATTTATAATTGGAATGTCTGCAATCCAATGACACTGGGAATGGGTATGACAACAATCCATTGACACTTGGAATTGGAATGTCATCTCTTCAATTACACTGGGGATTGGAATGCCTAAAATCAACTGACACTTGGAATTGGAATGTCCACAATTCATTGACACTGGGTATTGTAATGTCAAACATCCATTGACACTAGCAATTGGAATGTCAACAATTAATTGATACTTGGTATTGGAATATCAACAATTCATTGACATTGCGATTTGGAATGTCAGCAATCCATTGACTCTTGCAAATGAAATGTCATCAATCCATTGACACTAGGAATTGGAATGTCAACAATCCATTGACACTGGGAATTGGAATGTCAACAATCAATTGACACTGGGAATTGGAATGTCAACAATTCATTGACACTGGGAATTGGAATGTCAACAATCAATTGACATTTGGAATCGAATGCCAGGAATCCATTGACACTGGGAATTGGAATGTCAACAATTCATTGACACTGGGAATTGGAATGTCAACAATCCATTGACATTAGGAATTGGAATGCCAACAATCCATTGAGAGTGGGAATTGGAATGTCCACAATCCATTGACACTTGGAATTTCAATGTCAGCAAGCCATTGACAATTGGAATTGGAATGTCAACAATACATTGACACTGGGAATTGGAATGTCAACGATCAATTGACATTTGGAATTGCAATGACAACAATCCAAAGACACTGGGAATTGGAATGTCAACAATCCATTGACACTTGGATTTCGAATGTCATCTATCCATTGACAATGGGAATTGGAATGTCCACAATCCATTGACACTGGGAATTGGAATGTCAACAATTCATTGACACTGGGAATTGGAATGTCAACAATCAATTGACATTTGGAATTGGAATGTCCACAATCCATTGACACTTGGAATTGGAATGTCAACCATCTATTGACACTAGCAATTGGAATGTCAACAATCAATTGACACTTGGAATTGGAATGTCAGCAATTCATTGACACTGCGACTTGGAATGTCATCAATCCATTGACTCTTGCAATTGGAATGTCATCAATCCATTGACACTGGGAATTAGACTGTCAACAATAAATTGATACTTGGAATTGGAATGTCATCTATCCATTGACACTTGGAATTGGAATGTCCAAAATACATTGACATTGTTATTTGGAATGTCCTCAATCCATTGACACTGGGAATTGGAATGTCAACCATCCATTGACATTGGCAATTGGAAAGTCATCAAAAAATTGACACTTGGAATTGGAATGCCAGCAATTCATTGATACTGCGAATTGTAATGTCAGCTATCCACTGACTCTTGCAATTGGAATGTCATCAATCCATTGAACCTGGGAATTGGAATGGCAACAATCCATTGACACAAGGAATTGGAATGTCAACAATCCAGTGACACTAGGAAATTGAATGTCAGCAATCCATTGACAATTGGAATGGGAATGCCAATAATCCATCGACATTTGGAATTGGAATGTCTACAATCTATTGACACTGGGAATTGGAATGTCAACAATCCATTGAACTGGGAATTGGAATTTCAACAATCAATTGATACTTGGAATTGGAATGTCATCAATCCATTGACACTGGGAATTGGAATGGCAATAATCCATTGACACAAGCAACTGGAATGCCAACAATCCATCGACATTCAGAATTGGAATGTCTACAGTCCATTGACACTTGGAATTGCAATGTCCAAAATACACTTACACTTGGAATTGGAATGTCATCTATCCATTGACACGTAGGATTGGAATGTCCCCAATCCATTGACACTGGGGATTGGAATGTCTAAAATCCACTGACACTTGGAATTGGAATGTCTAAAATACATTGACATTGTGATTTGGAATGCCCACAATCCATTGAAACTGGGAATTGAAATGTAAACGATCCATTGACACTGGCAATTGGAACGTCAACAATCAATTAACACTTGGAATTGGAATGTCAACAATTCATTGACACTGCAAATAGGAATGTCAGCAATCCATTGACTCTTGCAATTGGAATGTCATCAATCCATTGACACTGGGAATTGGAATGGCAATAATCCATTGACACAAGGAATTGGAATGCCAACAATCCATCAACATTCGGAATTGGAATGTCTACAGTCCATTGACACTGGGAATTGCAATGTCCAAGATACACTTACACTTGGAATTGGAATGTCCACAATACATTGACACTGTGAATTTGAATGTCCACAATCCATTGCCACTGGGAATTGGAATGTCAGCAATTCATTGACACTGCAAATTGGAATGTCAGCAATCCATTGACACTGGGAATTGCAATGTCCAAAATACACTTACACTTGGAATTGGAATGTCCACAATACATTGACACTGTGAATTTGAATGTCCACAATCTATTGACACTGGGAATTGTAATGGCAACAATCCATTGACACAAGGAATTGGAATGCCAACAATCCATCGACATTCGAAATTGGAATGTCTATAGTCCATTGACACTTGGAATTGGAATGTCCGCAATCCATTGACACTAGGAATTGCAATGTCCAAAATACACTTACACTTGGAATAGGAATGTCCACAATCCATTGACACTTTGAATTTGAATGTCCACAATCCATTGACACTTGTAATTGGAATGTCAACAATCTATTGACACTGGGAATTGGAATGTCTTCACTCCATTGACACTTGGAATTGGAATGTCAACAGTCCATTGACACTAGGAATTGCAATGTCAGCAATCCATTGTCACTGGGAATTGGAATGTCAACAATCCATTAACACTTGGAATGGGAATGTCAACAATCAATTGACACTTGGAATTGGAATGTCCACAATCCAGTGACACTAGGAATTGTAATGTCAACAATCCATTGACACTTGGAATGGGAATGTCAACAATCCATTGACACTTGAAATTGGAATGTCCACAATCCATTGACACTGGGAATTGGAATGTCAGGAATACATTGACACTGGGAATTGGAATGTCATCAATCCATTGGTACTGGAAATTGGATTGCCAACAATCAATTGACATTTGGAATTGGAATGTCAAGAATTCATTGATACTGGGAATTGGAATGTCAACAATGAATTGACATTTGGAATTGTACTGTCAACAATTCAATGACACTTGTAATTGGAATGTCAACAATGCATTGACAATGGGAAGTAGAGTGGCTGCGATTCAATGACACTGGGAATTAGGATGTCAACAATCCATTGACACTGTGAATTGGAATGTCAACAATACATTGATACTTCGAGTTGGAATGTCAACTCCCCATTGACAATGGGAATAGGAATTTCAACAATCCAGTTACACTTGGAATTGGAATGTCAACAATCTATTGACACAAGGAATTGGAATGCAACAATGCATCGACATTTGGAATTGGATTGTCAACAATCCATTGACACTGGGAATTAGAATGTCCAAAAAACACTCACATTGGAATTGGAATGTCCACAATACATTGACACTGTGAATTTGAAAGTCCACAATCCATTGACACTGGGAATTGGAATGTCAACAATCCATTCACACTTGTAATTGGAATGTTAACAACATATTGACAAAGGGAATTGGAATGTCATCAGTCCATTAACACTGGGAATTGGAATGTCAAAAATCCACTGACTCTGCGAATTGCAGTGTCAACAATCAATTGACGTTTGGAATTGGAAAGTCAACTATCCATTGACACTGGAAATTGGAATGTGAACAATACATTGATACTTCGAGTTGGAATGTCAACTATTCATTGACAATGGGAATAGGAATTTCAACAATCCAAATATACTTGGAGTTGGAATGTCCGCAATCCATTGATACTGGGAATTGGAATGAAATCAAATGATTGACACTGGGAATTGGAACGTCAACAATACATTGATACTTGGAATTGGAAAGTCAACAATCCATTGACACCAGGAATTGGAATATGAACAGTCCATTGACACATGGAATTGGAAAGTCAACAATCCATTGACACAGGGAATTGGAATGTCAACAATCCATTGACACAGGGAATTGGAATGTCTACAAACCATTAACACTGGGAATTGAAATCTAAACCATCCATTGATATTTGGAATTGAAATATCAAGACTCCATTGACACTGGGAATTGGAATGTCAACAATCCATTGACACTGGGAATTGGAATGGCAATAATCCATTGACACAAGGAATTGGAATGCCAACAATCCATCGACATTCGGAATTGTTATGTCTACAGTCCATTGACACTTGGAATTGGAATGTCCGCAATCCATTGACACTGGGAATTGCAATGTCCAAAATACACTTACACTTGGAATTGGAATGTCCACAATACATTGACACTGTGAATTTGAATGTCCACAATCCATTGACACTGGGAATTGGAATGTCAACAATTCATTGACACTGCAAATTGGAATGTCAGCAATCCATTGACTGTTGCAATTGGAATGTCATCAATCCATTGAACTGGGAATTGGAATGGCAACAATCCATTGACACAAGGAATTGGAATGTCTATAGTCCATTGACACTTGGAATTGGAATGTTCGAAATCCATTGACACTCGGAATTACAATGTCCAAAATACTCTTACACTTGGAATAGGAATGTCCACAATCCATTGAAACTGTGAATTTGAATGTCTTCAATCCATTGACACTTGGAATTGGAATGTCAACAGTCCATTGACAGTTGGAATGGGAATGTCAACAGTCCATTGACACTTGGAATGGGAATGTCAACAGTCCATTGACACTTGTAATTGGAATGTCAACAATCTATTGACACTGGGAATTGGAATGTCTTCAATCCATTGACACTTGGAATTGGAATGTCAACAGTCCATTGACACTTGGAATGGGAATGTCAACAATCCATTGACACTTGGAATTGGAATGTCAACAATCCATTGACATTTGGAATTCGAATGTCAGGAATACATTGACACTGGGAATTGGAATGTCATCAATCCATTGGTACTGGGAATTGGAATGTCAACAGTGAATTGACATTTGGAATTGTACTGTCAAAAAATTCAATGACACTTGTAATTGGAATGTCAACAATGCATTGACAATGGGAAGTGGAATGGCTGCGATCCAATCACACTGGGAATTGGGATGTCAACAATACATTGATACTTCGAGTTCGAATGTCAACTACCCATTGACAATGGGAATAGGAATTTCAACAATCCAGTTACACTTGGAATTGGAATGTCAACAATCTATTGACACGAAGAATTGGAATGCAACAATGCATCGACATTTGGAATTGGATTGTCAACAATCCATTGACACTGGGAATTGGAATGTCCAAAAAACGCTCACATTAGAATTGGAATGTCCACAATACATTGACACTGTGAATTTGAAAATCCACAATTCATTGACGCTGGGAATTGGAATGTCAACAAACGATTGACACTGGGAATTGGAATGTCAACAATCCATTCACACTTGTAATTGGAATGTTAACAAAATATATACAAAGGGAATTGGAATGTCATCAGTCCATTAACACTGGGAATTGGAATGTCAACAATCCATTGAAAATGGGATTTGGAATTTCAACAATCAGTTGAAACTTGGAATTGGAATGTCACCAATCCATTGACACTGGAAATTGGAATTTCAACAATCTATTGATACTTGGAATTGGAATGTGAACAATCCAATGACAATGTGAATTGGACTGTCAGGAATCTATTGACACTGGGATTTGGAATGTCAACAATCCTTTGACACTGGGAATTGGAATGTCAACAATCTTTTGATACTTGGAACTGGAATGTGAACAATCCAATGACAATTTGAATTGGACTGTCAGGAATCTATTGACACTGGGATTTGGAATGTCAACAATCCTTTGACACTGGGAATTGGAATGTCAACCAACAATGGACACTGTGAATTGGAATGTCCACAATCAATCGACACTGGGAATTGGAATGTCAACAATCCATTGAACCTGGGAATTGGAATGACTCCAATCCATCGAAATTTGGCATTGGAATATCCACAATCCATTGACACTAGGAACTGGGATGTCTACAATCCATTGCCACTGGGAATTGGAATGTCAAAAATCCATTGCAACTTGGAATTGGAATGTCAGCAATCCATTGACACTGAGAATTGGATTGTCAACAATCAATTGACATTTGGAATTGGAAAGTCAATAATCCATTGCCACAGGGAATTGGAATGTCAACAATTCAATGATTCTTGTAATTGCAATGTCAAAAATCAATTGACAATGGGAAGTGGAATGTATGCAATCCAATGACACTGGGAATTGGACTGTCAACAATACATTCATACTTCGAGTTGGAATGTCAACAGTCAATTGACACTGGGTATTGGAATATCTACAAGCTATTGACATTGGGAATTGGAAAGTCAACAATCCAGTGACAATAGGATTTGTAATGTCAGTAACCCATTGAGATTTGGAATTGGAATGTCAACAATTCATTGATACTTGTATTTGGAATGTCTACAATCCATTGACACTAGGAGTTGGAATGTCAAGAATCCATTGACATTTGGAATTGGAATGTCAACAATCCATTGAAACTGGGAATTGGAATGTCAAAAATCCACTGACTCTGGGAATTGCAGTGTCAACAATCAATTGACGTTTGGAATTGGAATGTCAAGAATCCATTGACACGGGGAATTGGAATGTCCACAATTCAATGATACTTGTAATTGCAATGTCAACAATCCATTGACACTGGGAATTGGAATGTGAACAATACATTGATACTTCGAGTTGGAATGTCAACTATTCATTGACAATGGGAATAGGAATTTCAACAATCCAAATATACTTGGAATTGGAATGTCCGCAATCCATTGATACTGGGAATTGGAATTAATTCAAATGATTGACATTGGGAATTGGAACGTCAACAATACATTGACAATGGGATTTGGAATGTCAACAATGCATTGATACTTGGAATTGGAAAGTCAACAATCCATTGACACTAGGAATTGGGATATGTACAGTCCATTGACACTTGGAATTGGAAAGTGAACAATCCAGTGACACAGGGAATTGGAATGTCAACAATCCATTGACACAGGGAATTGGAATGTCAGCAATCCATTTACACTGTGAAATGGAATGTCAACAATTTATTGATACTTGGAATTGGAATGACAACAATACATTGACACTTGTAATTGGATTGTCAACAATCCATTGACACTGTGAATTGGAATGTCAACAATATATTGACATTTGGAATTGGAATGTCAGGAATCCATTGACTCTGAGAATTGGAATAGCAACAATCCTTTGTCACTGGGAATTGGAATGTCAACAATCAATTGACACTGTGAATTGGAATGTCCACAATAAATTGACACTGGGAATTGGAATGTGAACAGTCCATTGACCCTGGGAATTGGGATGACAACAATCCATCAACATCTGGCATTGGAATGTTCACAATCTATTGACACTGGGAATTGGAATGTCATCAATCCATAGACACTGGGAATTGGAATGTCAAGAATTCATTGACAATGGGATTTAGGATGTCAGCAACCCATTCAGATTGGAAATTGGAATGTCAACAATCCAATGATACTTGGAATTGTAATATCAACAATCCATTGACACTACAAATTGGAATGTCAACAATCTATTGAAACTTGGAATTGGAAAGTCAGCAATCCATTGACACTGGGAATTGGAATGTCAGGAATCCATTGACCCTGGTAATTGGATTGTCAACAATCCATTGACACTGGGAATTGGAATGTCAAAAAAACACTCACATTGGAATTGGAATGTCCACAATACATTGACACTGTGAATTTGAAAGTCCACAATTCATTGACGCTGGGAATTGGAATGTCAACAAACGATTGAAACTGGGAATTGGAATGTCAACAATCCATTGACAATGGGATTTGGAATGTCAGCAACACATTGAGATTGGGAATTGGAATGTCAACAATCCATTGACACTGGGAATTGGAATTTCAACAATCAGTTGAAACTTGGAATTGGAATGTCACCAATCCATTGACACTGGGAATTGGAATGTCAACAATCTATTGATACTTGGAATTGGAATGTGAGCAATCCAATGACAATGTGAATTGGACTGTCAGGAATCTATTCACACTGGGATTTGGTATGTCAACAGTCCATTGACACTTGGAATGGGAATGTCAACAACCAATGACACTGTGAATTTGAAAGTCCACAATTCATTGACGCTGGGAATTGGAATGTCAACAAACGATTGACACTGGGAATTGGAATGTCAACAATCCATTCACACTTGTAATTGGAATGTTAACAATATATTGACAAAGGGAATTGGAATGTCATCAGTCCATTAACACTGGGAATTAGAATGTCAACAATCCATTGACAATGGGATTTGGAATGTCAGCAACACATTGAGATTGGGAATTGGAATGTCAACAATCCATTGACACTGAGAATTGGAATTTCAACAATCTATTGATACTTGGAATTGGAATGTGAACAATCCAATGACAATGTCAATTGGACTGTCAGGAATCTATTGACACTGGGATTTGGAATGTCAACAATCCTTTGACACTGGGAATTGGAATGTCAACCAACAATGGACACTGTGAATTGGAATGTCCACAATCAATCGACACTGGGAATTGGAATGTCAACAATCCATTGAACCTGGGAATTGGAATGACTCCAATCCATCGAAATTTGGCATTGGAATATCCACAATCCATTGACACTAGGAACTGGGATGTCTACAATCCATTGCCACTGGGAATTGGAATGTCAAAAATCCATTGCAACTTGGAATTGGAATGTCAACAATCCATTGACACTGAGAATTGGATTGTCAACAATCAATTGACATTTGGAATTGGAAAGTCAATAATCCATTGTCACAGGGAATTGGAATGTCAACAATTCAATGATTCTTGTAATTGCAATGTCAAAAATCAATTGACAATGGGAAGTGGAATGTATGCAACCCAATGACACTGGGAATTGGACTGTC
This sequence comes from Squalus acanthias, assembly GCA_030390025.1. Taxonomy (NCBI): domain Eukaryota; kingdom Metazoa; phylum Chordata; class Chondrichthyes; order Squaliformes; family Squalidae; genus Squalus; species Squalus acanthias. The sequence continues at coordinate 758,890 of JASTWF010000038.1, forward strand.
AACAATACATTCATACTTCGAGTTGGAATGTCAACAGTCAATTGACACTGGGTATTGGAATATCTACAAGCTATGTGAATTGGAATGTCCACAATAAATTGACACTGGGAAATGGAATGTGAACAGTCCATTGACCCTGGGAATTGGGATGACAACAATCCATCAACATCTGGCATTGAAATGTCCACAATCTATTGACACTGGGAATTGGAATGTCATCAATCCATAGACACTGGGAATTGGAATGTCAAGAATTCATTGACAATGGGATTTAGGATGTCAGCAACCCATTCAGATTGGAAATTGGAATGTCAACAATCCAATGATACTTGGAATTGTAATGTCAACAATCCATTGACACTACAAATTGGAATGTCAACAATCCATTGACACTTGGAATTGGAAAGTCAGCAATCCATTGACACTGGGAATTGGAATGTCAGGAATCCATTGACGCTGGTAATTGGCATGTCAACAATCCTTTGACACTGGGAATTGGAATGTCAACAATCCATTGACACTAGGAATTGGAATGTCAACAATCCATTGACACTGGGAATTGTAATGTCAACAATCAATTGACACTGTGAATTGGAATGTCCATAATAAATTGACACATGGAATTGCAATGTCAACAATCCATTGACCCTGGGAATAGGAGTGACAAAAATCCATCAGCATTTGGCATTGGAATGTCCGCAGTCCAATGACACTGGGAATTGTAATGTCATCACTCCATTGACACTGGGAATTGGAATGTCAGCAAACCATTGATACTTGGAATTGGAATGTCAACAATCCATTGACATTTGGCATTGGAATCTCAATAATCCATTGAAACGATTCAATTACACTTGTAATTGGAATGTCAACAATCCAATGACAATGGCAAATGGATTGTCTGCAATCCAATGACACTGGGAACTGGAATGTCAACAATCCATTGACACTGGGAATTGGATTGTCAACAATATATTGATACATCGAGTTGGAATGCCAACTACACATTGACAATGGGAATAGAAATTTCAACAGTCCAATTATACTTGGAATTGGAATTTCAACAATCCATTGACACAAGGAATTGGAATGCCAACATCCATTGACACTTGGAATTGGAATGTCAGCAATCCATTGACACTGGGAATTGGAATGTCATCAATAAATTGACAATGGGATTTGCAATGTCATCAATCCATTGACACTCGGAATTGGAATGTCATCAATAAATTGACAATGGGATTTGGAAGATCAGCAATCCATTGACCTTGGGATTTGGAATGTCAAATATAGAAACAAAGAAACATAGAAACATAGAAGATAGGAGCAGGAGTAGGCCATTCGGCCCCTTGAGCCTGCTCCACCATTCGATGAGATCATGGCTGATCATCCAAACTCAGTACCCTGTCCCTGCTTTCTCCCCATATCCCTTGAAACCTTTAGCCTTAAGAAATATATCTAAGTCCTTCTTGAATATATTTACTGAATTGACCTCAACTGCCTTCTGTGGTAGAGAATTCCACAGGTTCACCACTCTCTGGGTGAAGAAATTCCTCCTCATCTCAGTCCTAAATGGCTTACCCCTTATCTTTAGACTGTGACCTCTTGTTCTGGACTCACCCACCATCGGGAACATCCTTCCTGCATCCAGTCTGTCTAGCCCTGTTGGAATTTCATAAGTTTCAATGAGATCTCCTCTCATTCTTCCAAACTCCAGCGAGTATAAGCCCAATCGACCCAATCTCTCCTCGTACGTCATTCCTGCCATCCCAGGTATCAGTCTGGTGAATCTTCGCTCCACACCCTCCATGGCAAGAACATCCTTCCTCAGATAAGGCGACCAAAACTGCACACAATACTCAAGGTGTGGTCTCACCAAGGCCCTGCACAGCTGCAGCAAGATATCCTTGTTCCTGTACTCAAACCCTCTCGCTACAAAGGCCAACATACCATTTGCCTTCTTAACCACCTGCTGTACCTGCATGCTTACCTTCAGCGACTGGTGCACAAGGACACCCAGGTCTCGTTGCACTTCCCCTTCTCCCAATCCAGTGCCATTCAGATAATAATCTGCCTTTCTGCTTTTGCCACCAAAGTGGATAACCTCGCATTTATCCACATTATACTGCATCTGCCATGCTTCTGCCCAATAACCCAACCTGTCCAAATCATATTGGAGTTTCTCAGCATCCTCCTCGCAGCACACACGCCCACCCAGCTTTGTGTCATCTGCAAACTTGGAGTTATTACATCTAGTTCCCTCGTCTAGATCATTAATATATATAGTGAATAGCCGGGGTCCTAGGACCGATCCCTGCGGAACCCCACTAGTCACTGCCTGCCACTCGGAAAAAGACCCATTTATTCCAACTCTTTGCTTCCTGTCTGCCAACCAGTTCTCTATCCAAGTCAGTACCTTGCCCCCAATCCCATGTGCCTTAACTTTACACGCTAATCTCTTATTCGGGTCCTAATCGAAGGCCTTCTGAAAGTCCAAATACACCACATCCACTGGTTCTCCCTTATCTATTCTATCAGTTAAATCCTCAAAAATTGGAATGTCATCAAAGGATTGACACTGGGAATTGGAATGTCAACAATAAATTGACACTGGGAATTGGAATGTCAACAATCCATTGACACTGAGAATTGGAATGTCAACAATAAATTGACACTGGGAATTGGAATGTCAACAATAAATTGACACTGGGAATTGAAATGTCAACAATCCATTGACCCTGGGAATAGGAATGACAACAATCCATCGGCATTTGGCATTGAAATGTCCACAGTCCATTGACACTGGGAATTGGAATGTCTACAATCCATTGACAATGGGAATTGGAATGTCAACAATCAATTGACATTTGGAATTGGAATCTCAAGAATCCATTGACATGGGGAATTGGAATTTCAACAATTCAATGACACTTGTAATTGGAATGACAACAATCCACTGACAATGGGAAGTGGAATGTCTGCAATCCAATGACACTGGCAACTGGAATGTCAACAATCAGTTGACACTGGGAATTGGATTGTCAACAACACATTGATAATCCGAGTTGGAATGTCAACTACCCATTGACAATGGGAATAAGAATTTCAACAATCCAATTATACTTGGAATTGGAATGTCAACAATCCATTGACACAAGGAATTGAAGTGCCAACAATCCATTGACACTTGGAATTGGAATATCCGCAATCCATTGATACTGTGAATTGGAATGACATCAAACGATTGACACTGGGAATTGGAATGTCATCAAAAAAGTGACACTGAGAACTGGAATGTCAACAATGCATTGATACTTCTAATTGGAATGTCAACAATCAATTGACACTTTGAATTTAAATGACAGCAATCCATTTACACTGGGAATTGTAATGTCCACAATAAAGTGTCACTGGCAACTGGAATGGCAACAATCCATTGACACTGGGAATTGGATTGTCAACAATACATTGATACTTCGAGTTGGAATGTCAACTACCCATTGACAATGGGAATAGGAATTTCAACAATCCAATTATACTTGGACTTAGAATGTCAACAATCCATCGACATTTGCAATTGGAATGTCAACAATCCATTGACACTTGGAATTGGAATATCCGCAATCCAATGATACTGTGAATTGGAATGACATCAAACGATTGACACCGGGAATTGGAATGTCAACAATACATTGAAACTTGTAATTGGAATGTCAACAAGCTATTGAAACTGGGAATTGGAATGTCATCAAAAATTGACACTGGGAATTGGAATGTCAACAAACCATTAGCAATGGGATTTGGAATGTCAGCAATCCATTGACACTAGGAATTGGAATGTCAACAATCCATTGACAATAGGAATTTGAATGTCAATAATCCACTGACATTTGGAATTGAAATGTCAACAATCCATTGACACTAGGAATTGGAGTGTCAACAATCCACTGACACGTGGACTTGGAATGTCAGCAATTCATTGACACTTGGAATTGGAATTTCCACAATCCATTGACTCTCTGAATTGGAATGTCAACAATCCATTGACATTCGCAATTGTAATGTCAGGAATCCATTGACACTGGGAATTGGAATGTCATCAATCCACTGACACTGGGAATTGTAATGTCAACAATCAATTGACACTGTGATTTGGAATGTCCATAATAAATTGACACTGGGAATTGGAATGTCAACAGTCCATTGAACCTGAATAGGAATGACAACAATCTATCGGTATTTGGCATTGGAATGTCCACAATCCACCGACACTGTGAATTGCAATGTACACAATCCATTTACATTTGGCCACAATACATTGAAACTGGGAATTGGAATGTCCACATTCCATTTTCACTGTGATTTGGAATGTGAACAATCTACTGGCATTTGGAATTGGAATGTCAACAATCCATTGAGACCGGGAATTGGAATGTCCACAATCCATTGACACTGAAAATTGGAATGTCAGCAATCCACTGACACTGTGAATTAGAATGTCCACAATCCATTGACACTGGGAATTGGAATGTCCACATTCCATTTTCACTGGAAAATGTAATGTCAACAATCCATTGACACTAGGAATTGGAATGTCATCAATCCACTGACACTGGGAATTGTAACGTCAAAAATCTATTGACACTGGGAATTTGAATGTCAACAATCCATTGACACTAGGAATTGGAATGGCATCAATCCACTGACACTGGGAATTGTAACGCCAAAAATCCATTGACACTGGGAATTTGAATGTCAACCATCCATTGACATTATGAATTATACTTGGAATTGGAATATCCACAATCCATTGACACTTGAAATTGGAATGTCCACATTCCATTTTCACTGTGATTTGGAAAGTCAACAATCCATTGGCACCGTGAATTGGAATGTCCGCAAACCATTGACACTGGCAATTGGAATGTCAACAATCCATTAACAGTTGGAATTCGAATATTAACATCCATTTACATTTGTTAATAACAACAGAAAACGCTGGAAAAACTCAGCAGGCCAGGCAGCATCCATGGAGAGAGAAACAGAGTTAACGTTTCAGGTCGAAGACCTTTTGTCAGAACTGGAAAAAAGCAGGAAATGCTATGGCATTTACATTTGGTATTGGAATGTCAACAATCCATCGAGACCAGGAATTGGAATGTCCATAATACATTGACATTGGGAATTGGAATGTCAACAATCCACTGACATGTCGAATTGGAATGTCAACAATCCATTGGCACTGGCAATTAGAATCTCTGCAATCCATTGACACTGGGAATTGGAATGTCCACAATCCATTGACACTGGGAATTTGAATATCCACAATCCATTGACACTGTGAATTGGTATGTCCACAATCCATTGACACTGGGAATTGGAATGTCCACAATCCATTGACACTGGGAAATGGAATGTCCACATTCCATTTTCACTGGGAATTGGAATGTCAACAATCCATTGATCCTTGAAATTGGAATGTCAACAATCCATTGACCACGCGAATTGGAATGTCCGCAATCCACTGACACTTGGAATTGGAATTTCCACAATGCATTGACACTGGGAATTGGAATTTCAACAATCCATTGAAACTGGGAATTGTATTGTCCGGAATCCATTGTCACTGGTAATTGGAATGTCAACAATCCATTGACACTTAGAATTGGAATGTCACTAATCCATTGCCCCTGGGAATTGGAATGACCACAATCCACTGACACTGGGATCTGGAATGTCAACAATCCATTGACATTTGGAATTAGAATGACAACAATCCACTGATAGTGGAAATTTCGAATGAAACCATCCATTCACACTGGAAATTGGAATGTTAGCAATACTTCGACATTGGGAATTGGAATGTCAACAATCCATTGACAATTGGAATTGGAATGTCAACAATCCATTGACACCGCAAAATGGTATGTCCGCTATCCATTGACACTGGCTATTGGAATTTCAACAATCCATTTACATTTGGAATTGGAATGTCCACAATCCATTGACACTGGGAATTGGAATGTCAACAATCCACCGACACTTGAAGTTGGAAGGTCAACAATACATTGACCCTGGAAATTGTAATGTCAACAATCCATTGACACATGGGATAGGAATGTCCACAATCCATTGACATTGGGAACTGCAATGTACACAATCCATTTACATTTGGAATTGGAATGGCCACATTCAATTTTCACTGGGAAATGTAATGACAACAATCTATTGACACTAGGAATTGGAATGTCAACAATCCATTGACACTGTGAATTGGAATATCCACATTTCATTGATAATGGGAATTGGGATGTCAACAGTCAATTGAACCTGGGATTTGGAATGTCAACAATCCACCAACACTTGGAATTGGAATGTCCACAATCCATTTTCACAGGGATTTGGAATGTCAACAATCCATTGACACTGGGAATTGGAATGTCAACAAATCATTGACCCTTGGAATTGAAATGTCAACAATCAATTGACACCATGAATTGTAATGTCCGCAATCCATTGACACTTGGAATTCGAATATTAATAATCCATTTACATCTGGTATTGGAATGTCAGCAATCCATCGAGTTCAGGAATTGGAATGTCCATAATACATTGACATTGGGAATTGGAATGTCAACAATCCATTGGCACTGGAAATTAGAATCTCTGCAATCCATTGACACTGAGAATTGGAATGTCCACAATCCATTGACACTGGGAATTCGAATGTCCACAATCCATTGACACTGGGAATTCAAATGTACACAATCCATTGTTATTTGGAATTGGAATGTGCACAATCCATTGACACTGGCAAATGGAATGCCCACATTCCATTTTCACTGGGAATTGGAATGTCAACAATCCATTGATCCTGGGAAATGGAATGTCAACAATCCATTGACCACGCGAATTGGAATGTCCGCAATCCACTGACACTTGGAATTGGAATTGACACAATCCATTGACACTAGGAATTGAAATTTCAACAATCCATTGAAACTGGGAATTGTATTGTCCGGAATCCATTGGCACTTGCAATTGGAATGTCAACAATTCATTGACACATGGAAGGGGAATTTTAACATTCCATTGACTCTGGGAATTGGAATGTCCACAATCCATTGACAGTGGGAATTGGAATTTCAACAATCCATTGAAACTGGGAATTGCATTGTCCGGATTCCATTGACACTTGCAATTGGAATGTCCACAATCGATTGACAGTGGGAATTGGAATTTCAACAATTCTCTGACACTTAGAATTGGAATGTCAACAATCCATTGACCCTGGGAATTGGAATGACCATAATTCACTGACACTGGGATTGGAATGTCAACAATCCATTGACATTTGGAATTAGAATGACAACAATCCATTGACACTGGAAATTGCAATGTTAGCAATCCTTCAACATTGGGAATTGGAATGTCAACAATTAATTGAAACTAGCAATTGGAATGTCAACAATTCATTGACACTTGTAATTGGAATTTCAACAATCCATTTACATTTCGAATTGAAATGTCAACAATCCATTGAGACCGGGAATTGAAATGTCAACAATCCATTGCCACTGGCAATTGGAATGTCTGCAATCCATTGACACTGGGAATTGGAATGTCAACAATCCATTGACACTGGGAATTGGAATGTAAACAATCCACTGACACTGGGAATTGGAATTACCACAATACATTGACACTGGGAAATGGAATGTCGACTATCAATTGTCACTGGGAATTGGAATTTCAACAATCCATTGGTACATGGGATTGGAAAGTAAACAATCCATTGACACTGGGAGTGGAAATGTCCGCAATCCATTGATACTAGGATTTGGAAGGCTCGCAATCAATTGAAACTGCGAATTGTAATGTCCACGATCCATTGACATTGTGAATTGGAATGTCAACAATCCATTGATACTTGGAATTGGAATGTCAACAATCCATTGACAATGTTAATTGGAATGTCAACAATCCATTGAACCTGGGAATTGGAATGTCAATAGTCCATCGACACTGTTAATTGGAATGTCATCAATCCATCGGCACTTGGAATTAGAATGACCACAATCCATTGATACTGTGAATTGGAATGCCCACAATCCAATGACACTGGGAATTGGAATGTCCACAATCCAATGATACTGGGAATTGGAATGTCAACAATCAATTGACACGGGGAATTGGAATGTCTGCAATCCATTGATACTGGCAATTGGAAAGACAACAATCAATTGACACTTGGAATTGGAATTTCAACAATCCATTAACACGGGAAATGGGAATGTCAACATTCCATTTGCACTTGGAATGGGAATGTCAAGAATCCTTTGACATTGGGAATTGGAAGGCCCGCAAACCATTGAAACTGGGAGATGGAATGTCAACAATCCATTGACACTTGGAATTTTAATGTAATCAATCCATAGACACTGGGAATTGGAATGTCCACAATCCACTGACACTGGGAATTGGTATGTCAACAATCCATTGACAATTGGAATTGGAAAGTCAACAATCTACTGACACTGGGAATTGGAATGTCTACAATCCATTGACACTGGAAAGTGGAATGTCTACAATCCATTGACATTGGGAAATGGAATGTCATCAATACATTGACACCGGGAATTGAATCGTCAACAATCAATTGACACTTTGAAATAGAATGCAAACAATCCATTGACACATTGAATTGGAATGTGAACAATCCATTGACACTTGGAATTGAAATGTCAACAAATCATTGACACTTGGATTTGGAATGTCAGCAATCAATTGGCACTGGGAATTGGAATGCCCACATTCCATTGACACTGGGAATTGGAATGTCAACAATACGTTGACACTTGGAATTGGAATGTCCATAATCCTTTGACACTTTATTTTGGAATGTCAACAATTCATTGACATTTGGAATTGGAATGCCAACCATCCATCGACACTCAGAATTGGAATGTAAACAATCCATTGACACTGCGAATTGTAATGTAATCAATCCATTGAGACTTGGAATTGGAATATCAATAATCCATTGACACTTGGAAGTGGAATGTCAACAATGAATTGACACTGGGAATTGGAATGTCAACAATCCATTGATACTTGGAATTGGTATTTCAACAATCGATTGACACTGGGAATTGGAATGTCAACAATCGATTGACACTTGGAATTGAAATGTCAACAATCGATTGACACTGGGAATTGGAATGTCAACAATCGATTGACACTTGGAATTGAAATGTCAACAGTCCATTGACACTGGGAATTGGAATGTCAACAATCCATGGACACTGTGAATTGGAAAGTCCACAATCCATTGACACTGGGAATGGGATTATCAATAATCCATCGACTCTTGGAATTGGACTATCTACAATCCATTTGCACTTGGAATTGGATTGACCGCAATCCATTGACACTGTGAATTGCAATGTCCACAATCGATTCACACTGGGAATTCGGATGTCCACAATCCATTGACATTGTGAATTGGAATCTCAACAATACATTGAGACTGTGAATTGGAATCTGCACAATCTATTGACACTTGGAATTGGAATGGCAACAATCCATCGACACTGGGAATTAGAATGTCTGCAATTCATTGACACTGGCAATTGGAATGTCAACAATGCATTGACCCATGGAATGGGATTGTCAACAATCCATCGACTCTTGGAATTGGAACATCAACAATCCATTTACACTTGGAATTTGAATGACAACAATCCATTGACACGGGGCATTGGAATGACAACAATCCATTGACACTGGGAACCGGAATGATAACAATCCATTGACACAGGGAATTGGAACGTCCACGTACATTGACACTTGCAATTGGAATGCCAACCTTCCATTGACACTCGGAATTGCAAGTCAACAATCCATTGATACTGCAAATTGGAATTTCAACAATCCATTGACACTTGAAATTGGAATGACAACAGTCCATTGACACTGGGAATTGGAATGTCAACACTCCATTGACAGTGGGAATTCGAATGTCAACAATCCATTGACATTGTGAATTGGAATGTCCACAATCCATTGACATTGTGAATTGGAAAGTCCACAATCCATTGCAACTGGGAATTGTAATGTCAACAATCCATTGTCCCAGGGAATGGGATTATCAACAATTCATCGACTCTTGGAATTGGAATATCAACAATCCATTTACACTTGGAATTGGATTGACCACAATCCATTGACACTGTGAATTGGAATGTCAAGAATGCATTGACCCATGGAATGGGATTGCCAACAATCCATCGACTCTTGGAATTGGAACATCAACAATCCATTTACACTTGGAATTGGATTGGCCACAATCCATTGACACAGGGAATTGGAATGTCAACAATCCATTGACACTTGGCTTTGGAATGTCAGCAATCAATTGGCACTGGGAATTGGAATGCCCACATTCCATTGACACTGGGAATTGGAATGTCCACAATACGTTGACACTTGGAATTGGAATGTCCATAATCCTTTGACACTGTATTTTGGAATGTCAACAATTCATTGACATTTGGAATTGGAATGCCAACCATCCATCGACACTCGGAATGGGAATGTAAACAATCCATTGACACTGCGAATTGTAATGTAATCAATCCATTGAGACTTGGAATTGGAATATCAATAATCCATTGACACTTGGAAGTGGAATGTCAACAATCCATTGACACTGGGAATTGGAATGTCAACAATCCATGGATACTGTGAATTGGAAAGTCCACAATCCATTGACACTGGGAATTGTAATGTCAACAATCCATTGACCCAGGGAATGGGATTATCAATAACCATCGACTCTTGGAATTGGACTATCATCAATCCATTTGCACTTGGAATTGGATTGACCGCAATCCATTGACACTGTGAATTGGAATGTCCACAATCGATTCACACTGGGAATTCGGATGTCCACAGTCCATTGACATTGTGAATTGGAATCTCAACAATACATTGATACTGTGAATTGGAATCTGCACAATCCATTGACACTTGGAATTGGAATGGCAACAATCCATCGACACTGGGAATTAGAATGTCCGCAATTCATTGACACTGGCAATTGGAATGTCAACAATGCATTGACCCATGGAATGGGATTGTCAACAATCCATCGACACTTGGAATTGGAACATCAACAATCCATTTACACTTGGAATTGGAATGACAATAATCCATTGACACGGGGCATTGGAATGACAACAATCCATTGACACTGGGAACCGGAATGATAACAATCCATTGACACAGGGAATTGGAACGTCCACGTACATTGACACTTGCAATTGGAATGCCAACCTTCCATTGACACTCGGAATTGCAAGTCAACAATCCATTGATACTGCAAATTGGAATTTCAACAATCCATTGACACTGGGAATTGGAATGTCAACACTCCATTGACAGTGGGAATTCGAATGTCAACAATCCATTGACACTGGGAATTTGAATGTCCATGATCCATTGACATTGTGAATTGGAAAGTCCACAATCCATTGCAACTGGGAATTGTAATGTCAACAATCCATTGTCCCAGGGAATGGGATTATCAACAATTCATCGACTCTTGGAATTGGAATATCAACAATCCATTTACACTTGGAATTGGATTGACCACAATCCATTGACACTGTGAATTGGAATGTCAAGAATGCATTGACCCATGGAATGGGATTGCCAACAATCCATCGACTCTTGGAATTGGAACATCAACAATCCATTTACACTTGGAATTGGATTGGCCACAATCCATTGACACAGGGAATTGGAATGACAACAATCCATTGACACTGGGAATTGGAATGTCAACAATCCATTGACACTGGGAATTGGAATGCCCACAATCCATTGACACTGGGAATTTGAAAGTCCGCAATCTGTTGACACTGTGAATTAAAATCTCAAATATTAATTGATAATTGGAATTGGAATGTCATTAATCCATCTAAACTTGGAATTGGAATGCAAACAATCCATTGACACTGTGAATTGGAATGTCCACAATCCATTGACACTGGCAATTGGAATGTCAACAATCCATTGACATTTGGAATTGGAATGTAAACAATCCATTGACACTGCGAATTGTAATGTAATCAATCCATTGAGACTTGGAATTGGAATATCAATAATCCATTGACACTTGGAAGTGGAATGTCAACAATGAATTGACACTGGGAATTGGAATGTTAACAATCCACTGAAACTTGGAATTGGTATTTCAACAATCCTTTGAAACTTGGAATTGGAATGTCAACAATCGATTGACACTGGGAATTGGAATGTCAACAATCGATTGACACTTGGAATTGAAATGTCAACAGTCCATTGACACTGAGAATTGGAATGTCAACACTCCATTGACACTGGGAATTGGAATGTCCATAATCCATGGACACTGTGAATTGGAAAGTGCACAATCCATTGACACTGGGAATTATAATTTCAACAATCCATTGACCCAGGGAATGGGATTATCAATAATCCATCGACTCTTGGAATTGGACTATCAACAATCCATTTGCACTTGGAATTGGATTGACCACAATCCATTGACACTGTGAATTGGAATGTCCACAATCGATTCACACTGGGAATTCGGATGTCCACAATCCATTGACATTGTGAATTGGAATCTCAACAATCCATTGATACTGTGAATTGGAATCTGCACAATCCATTGACACTTGGAATTGCAATGTTAACAATCCATTGATACTTGAAATTGGAATGGCAACAATCCATCGACACTGGGAATTAGAATGTCCGCAATTCATTGACACTGGCAATTGGAATGTCAACAATGCATTGACCCATGGAATGGGATTGTCAACAATCCATCGACTCTTGGAATTGGAACATCAACAATCCATTTACACTTGGAATTGGATTGACCACCATCCATTGACACTGGGAATTGGAATGTCAACAATCCATTGACCCTGTGAATTGGAATGACAACAATCCATTGACACGGGGCATTGGAATGACAACAATCCATTGACACTGGGAACCGGAATGATAACAATCCATTGACACAGGGAATTGGATCGTCCACGGACATTTACACTTGCAATTGGAATGCCAACCTTCCATTGACACTCGGAATTGCAATGTCAATAATCCATTGATACTGCAAATTGGAATTTCAACAATCCATTGACACTGGGAATTGGAATGTCAACACTCCATTGACAGTGGGAATTCGAATGTCAACAATCCATTGACACTGGGAATTTGAATGTCCATGATCCATTGACATTGTGAATTGGAAAGTCCACAATCCATTGCAACTGGGAATTGTAATGTCAACAATCCATTGTCCCAGGGAATGGGATTATCAACAATTCATCGACTCTTGGAATTGGAATATCAACAATCCATTTACACTTGGAATTGGATTGACCACAATCCATTGACACTGTGAATTGGAATGTCAAGAATGCATTGACCCATGGAATGGGATTGCCAACAATCCATCGACTCTTGGAATTGGAACATCAACAATCCATTTACACTTGGAATTGGATTGGCCACAATCCATTGACACAGGGAATTGGAATGACAACAATCCATTGACACTGGGAATTGGAATGCCCACAATCCATTGACACTGGGAATTTGAAAGTCCGCAATCTGTTGACACTGTGAATTAAAATCTCAAATATTAATTGATAATTGGAATTGGAATGTCATTAATCCATCTAAACTTGGAATTGGAATGCAAACAATCCATTGACACTGTGAATTGGAATGTCCACAATCCATTGACACTGGCAATTGGAATGTCAACAATCCATTGACATTTGGAATTGGAATGTAAACAATCCATTGACACTGCGAATTGTAATGTAATCAATCCATTGAGACTTGGAATTGGAATATCAATAATCCATTGACACTTGGAAGTGGAATGTCAACAATGAATTGACACTGGGAATTGGAATGTTAACAATCCACTGAAACTTGGAATTGGTATTTCAACAATCCTTTGAAACTTGGAATTGGAATGTCAACAATCGATTGACACTGGGAATTGGAATGTCAACAATCGATTGACACTTGGAATTGAAATGTCAACAGTCCATTGACACTGAGAATTGGAATGTCAACACTCCATTGACACTGGGAATTGGAATGTCCACAATCCATGGACACTGTGAATTGGAAAGTGCACAATCCATTGACACTGGGAATTATAATTTCAACAATCCATTGACCCAGGGAATGGGATTATCAATAATCCATCGACTCTTGGAATTGGACTATCAACAATCCATTTGCACTTGGAATTGGATTGACCACAATCCATTGACACTGTGAATTGGAATGTCCACAATCGATTCACACTGGGAATTCGGATGTCCACAATCCATTGACATTGTGAATTGGAATCTCAACAATCCATTGATACTGTGAATTGGAATCTGCACAATCCATTGACACTTGGAATTGCAATGTTAACAATCCATTGATACTTGAAATTGGAATGGCAACAATCCATCGACACTGGGAATTAGAATGTCCGCAATTCATTGACACTGGCAATTGGAATGTCAACAATGCATTGACCCATGGAATGGGATTGTCAACAATCCATCGACTCTTGGAATTGGAACATCAACAATCCATTTACACTTGGAATTGGATTGACCACCATCCATTGACACTGGGAATTGGAATGTCAACAATCCATTGACCCTGTGAATTGGAATGACAACAATCCATTGACACGGGGCATTGGAATGACAACAATCCATTGACACTGGGAACCGGAATGATAACAATCCATTGACACAGGGAATTGGATCGTCCACGGACATTTACACTTGCAATTGGAATGCCAACCTTCCATTGACACTCGGAATTGCAATGTCAATAATCCATTGATACTGCAAATTGGAATTTCAACAATCCATTGACACTTGGAATTGGAATGACAACAGTCCATTGACACTGGGAATTGGAATGTCAACACTCCATTGACAGTGGGAATTCGAATCTCAACAATCCATTGACATTGGGTATTAGAATGTCCACAATCCATTGACACTGGGAATTTGAAAGTCCGCAATCTGTTGACACTGTGAATTAAAATCTCAAATATTAATTGATACTTGGAATTGGAATGTCATTAATCCATCTAAACTTGGAATTGGAATGCAAACAATCCATTGACACTGTGAATTGGAATATCCACAATCCATTGACGCTGGGAATTGTAATGGCCAAATCCATTGACATTGTGAATTGGAATGTCAACAATCCATTGACACTTGGAAGTGGAATGTCAACAATCCATTGACAATGTTAATTGGAATGTCAACAATCCATTAACACTGGGAATTGGCATGTCAAGAATCCATTGACCCTGGGAATTGGAATGTCAACAATCCATCGAAACGGTGATTGGAATGTCATCAATCCATCGATGCTTGGAATTAGAATGTCCTCAATCCATTCACTCTGTGAAATGGAATGTCCACAATCCATTGACACTTGGAATTGGAAAGTCCACAATCAATTGACACTGGGAATTGGAATACCCACAATCCATTGACACTGGGAATTGGAATGTCATCAGTCCATTGACAGTGGGAATAGGAAAGTTAACAATCCATTGACACTTGAGGTTGCAATGTCAACAATCCATTGACACTGCAAATTGGAATGTCCGCAATCCATTGACACTTGCAATTTGAATGTTAATTTGCAATTGGAATGACAACAATCAAGTGACAATTGGAATGTGAATGTCAACAATCCATTGACAATTGGAATTGGAACGTCAACAATCCACTGTCACTGAGAATTGGAATCTCCACAGTCCATTGACACTGGGAAGTGGAATGTCATCAATACATTGACACTGGGAATTGGACCGTCATCAATCAATTGACACTTTGAAATAAAATGTGAACAATCCATTGACACTTGGAATTGGAACGTCAAAAATCCATTGACACTTGGAATTGGAATATCAAACATCTATTGACACTGGGAATAGGAATTTCAGCAAGCCATTAATATTTTGAATTGGCATGTCAACAATCCATTGACATTAGGATTTGGAATGCCCACAATCCATAGACACTGGGAATTGGAATGCCAACAGTACATTGATACTGCAAATTGGAATGTCAACTATCCATTGAGTCATGGAATTGGAATGTCAACAATCCATTGAGTGATGGAATTGGAATTTCAACAATCCATTGACGCTTGCAATTGGAATGTCAACAATCCATTGACACTGGGAATTGGAATGTCAACACTCCGTTGACAGTGGGAATTCGAATGTCAACAATCCATTGACACAAGGTATTGGAATGTCAACAATCCATTGACACTGGGAATTTGAATCTCAAAAATTAATTGATACTTGGAATTGGAATGTCATCAATCCATCTGAACTTAGAATTGGAATGTAGACAATCCATTGACACTTGGAATTGGAATGGCCACAATCCATTGACATTGTGAATTGGAATGTCAACAACCCATTGCTACTTCGAATTGGAATGTCAACAATCCATTGACAATGTTAATTGGCATGTCAACAATCCATTGACAGTGGGAATTGGCATGTCAACAATCCATTGACACGGAGAATTGGAATATCATCAATCCATCGATGCTTGGAATTAGAATGTAGACAATCCATTGACATTGTGAAATGGAATGTCAACAATCCATTGACACTTGCAATTGGAAAGTCCACAATCCATTGACACTGGGAATTGTAATACCCACAATACATTGACACTGCGAATTGGAATGTCCACAATAACATTGACACTGGCAATTTGAATGTTAACAATCCATTGACACTTGGAATTGCAAGGACAACAATCAAGTGACACTTGAATTGGAATGTCCACAATCCATTGACACTGGAAAGTGGAATGTCTACAATCCTTTGACATTGGCAAATGGAATGTCATCAAATCAATGACACTGGGAATTGGAACGTCAACAATCAATTGACACTTTGAAACAGAATGTAAACAATCCATTGACACATTGAATTGGAATGTGAACAATCCATTGACACTTGTTTTTGGAATATCAACAAATCATTGACACTGGGAATAGGAATTTCAACAATCCATTTATATTTTAAATTGGCATGTCAACAATCCATTGACATTTGGAATTGGAATGTCAACAATCCATTGACACTGGGAATTGGAATGTCAGCAATCAATTGACACTGGGAATTAGAGTGCCCACAATCCATAGACACTGGGAATTGGAATGTCCACAATACATTGACAGTTGGAATTCGAATGTGCATAATCCTTTGACTCTGGATATTAGAATGTCAACAATCCATTGACACTTGGAATTGGAATGCCAACCATTCATTGACACTCGGAATTGGAATGTCAACATTCCATTGACGCTGCGAATTAGAATTTAATCAATCCATTGAGACTTGGAATTGGAATTTCTACAATACATTGAGACTTGGAAGTGGAGTTAACAATCCATTGACACTGGGAATTGAAATGTCAACAATCTGGTGAAATTTGGAATTGGAATATCAACAATCCATTGACACTGGGAATTCGAATGACAACAATCCATTGATAGTTGGAATTGGTATTTCAACAATCCGTTGATACTTGGAATTGCAATGTCAACAATCCATTGACAAAAGGAACTGGAACGTCAACAGTCCATTGACACAAGGAATTGGAATGTCAACACTCCATTAACAATGGGAATTGGAATGTCAACAATCCATTGACACTGGGTACTGGAATGTCAACAATACATTGACACTGTGTATTGGAAAGTCCACAATCCATTGACATTGGGTATTGGAATGTCAACAATCCATTGACACTGTGAATTGGAAAGTCCACAATTCATTGACATTGGGTATTGGAATTCCAACAATCCATTGACACTGTGAATTGGAAAGTCCACAATCTATTGACACTGGGAATTGTAATGTGAACAATCCATTGATACTTGGAAATGGTATTTCAACAATCCGTTGATACTTGGAATCAGAAAGTCAACAATCCATTGACAATAGGAATTGGAATGTCAACAATCCATTGACACTGGGAATTGAAAAGTCCACAATCCATTGAAACTGGGAATTGGAATTTCAAAAATCCATTGACCCAGGGAATGGGATTGTCAACAATCCATTGACACTTGGAATTGGAATGTCAATGATCCATTGAGCCTGTGAATTGTAATGTAAACACTCCATCGATAATTGGAATTGGAATGTCAACAATCCATTGAGATTTGGAATTCGAAATTCAACAGTCCATTGAATCTTGTATTTGGAATGTCAACAAACCATTGACACTGGGAATTGGAATGTCAACAACCATTAACACTTGGAATTGGAATGCCAACAATCCATTGTCACTGGGTCTTGTAATTCCTACAATCCATTGACACTGGGAAATGAAATTTCAAAAATCCATTGACACTGGGAATTTGAATTTCAACGATCCATTTACACTGGGTATTGGTATATCAACTGTCAATTGACACTTGGAATTGGAATGTCATTGATAGTTGTAATTTGAATTTCAACAATCCGTTGATACTTTGAATTGGAATGCCAACAATCTATTGACACTTGGAATTGGAATGTCAACAATCCATTGACACTTGGAATAGGAATGTCAACAGTCCATTGACAATGGGAATTGGAATGTCAATACTTCATTAACACTGGCAATTGGAATGTCAACAATCCATTGACACTGGGTATTTGTATGTCAACTATCGATTGACACTGTGAATTGGAATGTCCACAGTACATCGAGGCAGGGAATTGGATTGTGAACAATCCATCGACTCTTGGAATTGGAACATCAACAATCAATTTACCGTTGTAATTGGATTGACCACAGTACATTGAAACTGGGAATTGGAATGTCAATGATCCATTGAGCCCGTGAATTGTAACGTCAACAATCCATCAACACTTAGAATTGGAATGTCAACAATTATTTGAACCTTGGAATTGGAATGTCAACAATCCATTGACAATGGGTCCTGCACTGCCTGTAATCCATTGACACTGGAAATTGGAATTTCAAAAATCCATTGACACTGGGAATTTGAATTTCAACAATCCATTGATACTTGAAATTGGAATTTCAACAATCCGTTGATATTTGGAATTGGAATGTCAACAATCCATTGACACTAGGAATTGGAATGTCAACAATCCATTGAAAATTGGAATTCAAATGTCAACAGTCCATTGACAATGGGAATTGGAATGTCAACAATCCATCAACACTGGGAATTGGAATGTCAATAATCCATTGACACTGGGAATTGGAATGTCAACAATCCATAACACTGGGAATTGGAATGTCAACAATCCATTGATACTGGAAATTGGAATGTCCACAATCCATTGAGACTTGGAATTGGAATTTCTACAATCCATTGAGACTTGGAAGTGGATTGTCAACAATCCATTGGCATTGGGAATTGGAATGTCAACAGTCCATTGACACTGGGAATAGGAATTTCAACAATCCATTAATATTTTGAATTGGCATGTCAACAATCCATTGACATTTGGAATTGGAATGCCCACAATCCATAGACACTGGGAATTGGAATGCCAACAATACATTGATACTGCAAATTGGAATGTCAACAATCCATTGAGTCATGGAATTGGAATTTCAACAATCCATTGAAACTTGCAATTGGAATGTCAACAATCCATTGACACCGGGAATTGGAATGTCAGCAATCCATTGAGACCTGGAATTGGAATGTCCACAATCCATTGACGCTGTGAATTGGAATTTGAACAGTCCATTAATACTTGGAATTGGAATGTCAAGAATCCATTGATGCTGTGAATTGGAATTTCCACAATCCATTGGCACTGGGGATTTGAACATCAACAATCCATTGAGACTTGGAATTGGAATTTCTACAATCCATTGAGACTTGGAAGTGGATTGTCAACAATCCATTGGCATTGGGAATTGGAATGCCCACAGTCCATTGACACTGGGAATAGGAATTTCAACAATCCATTAATATTTTGAATTGGCATGTCAACAATCCATTGACATTTGGAATTGGAATGCCCACAATCCATAGACACTGGGAATTGGAATGCCAACAATACATTGAGTCATGGAATTGGAATTTCAACAATCCATTAACACTTGCAATTGGAATGTCAACAATCCATTGACACTGGGAATTGGAATGTCAGCAATCCATTGAGACTTGGAATTGGAATGTCAACAGTCCATTGACACTGGGAATTGTAATGTCAACACTCCATTGACAGTGGGAATTCGAATGTCAACAATCCATTGACACAAGGTATTGGAATGTCAACAATCCATTGACACTGGGAATTTGAATGTCCACAATCCATTGACACTGTGAATTGGAATCTCAAAAATTAATTGATACTTGGAATTGGAATGTCATCAATCCATCTGAACTTGGAATTGGAATGTAGACAATCCATTGACACTTGGAATTGGAATGGCCACAATCCATTGGCATTGTGAATTGGAATGTCAACAACCCATTGCTACTTCGAATTGGAATGTCAACAATCCATTGACAATGTTAATTGGAATGTCAACAATCCATTGACACTGGGAATTGGCATGTCAACAATCCATTGACCCTGGGAATTGGAATGTCAACAATCCATTGACATGGAGAATTGGAATATCATCAATCCATCGATGCTTGGAATTAGAATGTAGACAATCCATTGACATTGTGAAATGGAATGTCAACAATCTATTGACACTTGGAATTGGAAAGTCCACAATCCATTGACACTGGGAATTGTAATACCCACAATCCATTGACACTGGGAATTCGAATGTCATCAGTCCATTGACACAGGGAATTGAAAAGTTAACAATCCATTGACACTTGAGGTTGCAATGTCAACAATACATTGACACTGCGAATTGGAATGTCCACAATACATTGGCACTGGCAATTTGAATGTTAACAATCCATTGACACTTGGAATTGCAATGACAACAATCACGTGACACTTGAATTGGAATGTCCACAATCCATTGACACTGGAAAGTGGAATGTCTACAATCCTTTGACATTGGCAAATGGAATGTCATCAAAACAATGACACTGGGAATTGGAACGTCAACAATCAACTGACACTTTGAAACTGAATGTAAACAATCCATTGACACATTGAATTGGAATGTGAACAATCCATTGACACTTGGTTTTGGAATATCAACAAATCATTGACACTGGGAATAGGAATTTCAACAATCCATTTATATTTTAAATTGGCATGTCAACAATCCATTGACATTTGGAATTGGAATGTCAACAATCCATTGACACTGGGAATTGGAATGTCAGCAATCCATAGACACTGGGAATTGGAATGTCAACAATCAATTGACACTGGGAATTAGAATGCCCACAATCCATAGACACTGGGAATTGGAATGTCCACAATACATTGACAGTTGGAATTCGAATGTGCATAATCCTTTGACACTGGATATTAGAATGTCAACAATCCATTGACACTTGGAATTGGAATGCCAACCATTCATTGACACTCGGAATTGGAATGTCAATATTCCATTGACGCTGCGAATTGGAATTTAATCAATCCATTGAGACTTGGAATTGGAATTTCTACAATCCATTGAGAATTGGAAGTGGAGTTAACAATCCATTGACACTGGGAATTGGAATGTCAACATTCCACTGAAATTTGGAATTGGAATATCAACAATCCATTGACACTGGGAATTGGAATAACAACAATCCATTGATAGTTGGAATTGGTATTTCAACAATCCGTTGATACTTGGAATTGGAATGTCAACAATCCATTGACAAAAGGAACTGGAACGTCAACAGTCCATTGACACTAGGAATTGGAATGTCAACACTTCATTAACAATGGGAATTGGAATATCAACAATCCATTGACACTGGGTACTGGAATGCCAACAATACATTGACACTGTGAATTGGAAAGTCCACAATCCATTGACATTGAGTATTGGAATGTCAACAATCCATTGACACTGTGAATTGGAAAGTCCACAATTCATTGACATTGGGTATTGGAATGCCAACAATCCATTGACACTGTGAATTGGAAAGTCCACAATCCATTGACACTGGGAATTGTAATGTGAACAATCCATTGATACTTAGAAATGGTATTTCAACAATCCGTTGATACTTGGAATCAGAATGTCAACAATCCATTGACAATAGGAATTGGAATGTCAACAATCCATTGACAATAGGAATTGGAATGTCAACAATCGGTTGACACTTGGAATTGGAATGTCAACAATCCATTGACACTTGTTATTGGAATGTCAACAATCCATTGACACTGGGAATTGAAAAGTCCACAATCCATTGAAACTGGTAATTGGAATGTCAAAAATCCATTGACCCAGGGAATGGGATTGTCAACAATCCATTGACACTTGGAATTGGAATGTCAATGATCCATTGAGCCTGTGAATTGTAATGTAAACACTCCATCGATAATTGGAATTGGAATGTCAACAATCCATTGATACTTGGAATAGAAATGTGAACAATCAATTGACACTGTGAATTGGAAGGTCAACAATCCATTCAGATTTGGAATTCGAAATTCAACAGTCCATTGAATCTTGTATTTGGAATGTCAACAAACCATTGACACTGGGAATTGGAATGTCAACAACCATTAACACTTGGAATTGGAATGCCAACAATCCATTGTCACTGGGTCTTGTAATTCCAACAATCCATTGACACTGGGAAATGAAATTTCAAAAATCCATTGACACTGGGAATTTGAATTTCAACAATCCATTTACACTGGGTATTGGTATATCAACTGTCAATTGACACTTGGAATTGGAATGTCATTGATAGTTGTAATTTGAATTTCAACAATCCGTTGATACTTTGAATTGGAATGCCAACAATCTATTGACACTTGGAATTGGAATGTCAACAATCCATTGACACTTGGAATAGGAATGTCAACAGTCCATTGACAATGGGTATTGGAATGTCAATACTTCATTAACACCGGCAATTGGAATGTCAACAATCCATTGACACTGGGTATTGGTATGTCAACTATCGATTGACACTGTGAATTGGAATGTCCACAGTACATTGAGGCAGGGAATTGGATTGTGAACAATCCATCGACTCTTGGAACTGGAACATCGACAATCAATTTACCTTTGTAATTGGATTGACCACAGTACATTGAAACTGGGAATTGGAATGTCAACGATCCATTGAGCCCGTGAATTGTAATGTCAACAATCCATCAACACTTAGAATTGGAATGTCAACAATTCTTTGAACCTTGGAATTGGAATGTCAACAATCCATTGACAATGGGTCCTGCACTGCCTGTAATCCATTGACACTGGAAATTGGAATTTCAAAAATCCATTGACACTGGGAATTTGAATTTCAACAATCCATTGATACTTGAAATTGGAATTTCAACAATCCGTTGATATTTGGAATTGGAATGTCAACAGTCCATTGACAATGGGAATTGGAATGTCAACAATCCATCAACACTGGGAATTGGAATGTCAACAATCCATTGACAATGGGAATTGGAATGTCAACAATCCATCAACACTGGGTATTGGAATGTCCACAATCCATTGAAACTGGAAATTGGAATGTCCACAATCCATTGACGCTGTGAATTGGAATTTCCACAATCCATTGACACTGGGAATTTGAACGTCAACAATCCATTGAGACTTTGAATTGGAATTTGACAATCCATTGAGACTTGGAAGTGGATTGTCAACAATCCATTGGCATTGGGAATTGGAATGTCAACAGTCCATTGACACTGGGAATTTGAATGTCGACAATCCATTGACCAAATGAATGGGATTGTCAACAATCCATCGACTATTGGAATTGGAATATCAACAATCCATTTACACTTGGAATTGGATTGGCCACAACGAATTGACACTGGGAATTGGAATGTCAACAATCCATTGACACTTGTAATTGGAATTTCGACAATCCGTTGATACTTGGAATTGGAATGTCAACAATCCATAGAAAATTGGAATTTGAATGTCAACAATCCGTTGATACTTGGAATTGGAATGTCAACAATCAATTGCCACTTGGAACCGGAATATTAACAATCCATTTACACTGGGAATTGGAATGACAACAGTCCATTGACACTGGGAACCGGAATATTAACAATCCATTTACACTGGGAATTGGAATGACAACAGTCCATCGACACTGGGAATTGGAATGTCAACAATCCATTGACACTGGGAACCGGAATATTAACAATCCATTTACACTGGGAATTGGAATGACAACAGTCCATTGACACTGGGAATTGTAATGTCAACAATCCATTTACACTGGGAATTGGAATGACAACAGTCCATTGACACTGGGAATTGGAATGACAACAATCCATTGAAACTGGGAATTGGAATGTCCAGAATCCATTGAAACTGTGAATTGGCATATCAACAATCCATTGACACTGGGAATTGGAATTTCAACAACCATTGACACTGGGAATTGGAATGTCAACAGTCCATCGACACTTGGAATTGTAATGACAACAATCCATTGACACTGGGAATTGGAATGTCAACAATCCATTGAAACTGGGAATTGGAATGTCAACAATCCATTGACACTGGGAATTGAAATGTCCACAATCCATTGATGCTGGGAATCAGAATCTCCACAGTCCTTTGACACTTGGGTTTAGGCTACAAACCTGAGATTGATAGATTTTGTTTAGACAAAGACGTTAAAGGTTACGAAACCAAGGCGGGTAAATGCATTTATGATTCCAATCAGCCATGATCTAAATGAATCGCAGAAAGGTGCATTGTAGACTCATGACTAAGGATAGCATCTTTTGGAGTCCGCAGAATGGATAGCAAGCTGGCTACAAAACAGAAAACAGAGAGTAGAGGTTTTAGTAAGCTGCTCAGATTAGTACTAGTTTGGAAGTGGTTTTCAACAAGGATTGGTCTTTGGACCGTTGTTGTTCATCATTTACATAAACGATTTGGACTCAGGAATCGGAAGTACAATTTCAAAATTTGCCCACAAAACGAAATTAGGGGGTATAGCTAACACAGAGGAGGACTGCGACAAAATACAGGAAGACATTAATAATCTTGCGTGTGTAATAAGCGCTCCACTTCCTTCTTAGAGCGCTAACCCTGAATTTCGGGGTGGTCTGCACTGGGCCACGTAGCGCTGCCGCATGGATGGCTCGTCCCCTAATTAAAGGGGAGGGCCCAACCCACAACTCTGCGGGGCCCTACCTGGACCATCGGAGAGTGGGGTGCCGTGCCAGCAGCCCTGCACACAAGAGGAGTGCCGGACTGCCAGATCGTGGCCCGGACCCCACATTCAAAGACACAACGGGCCACGACAAGTAAGTGGAGAATTTTTTTTCCCCTCCCGCCACCTCCCCTTTAGTTAGCACCCCACGAGCCTCCTGCCGCCCAGTTCCTGCTCCCCTGAATCAGCCGCTGTCATCACAGATTCAGGGGGCGCAGACCAATTTTGCAGGTGGGACAAAAACGGTCATCACCTGCGCAGCGGAGCGGGGCATTACCGATTGCCACCGCCGCTAAACTCCAGCTGAATTTAACTAACCAAATGCACCGAATTTCTAGCCCCAGGTGTCTAAATGGCGTAGAGGAACAGAGGGATCGGGGCTACAGATATACAAATCAGGTTAGTTAGGCTATAATAAAAGCAAACCAAGCACTAGGGTTTATTTCTAGGGGGATAGAATTGAAAAGCAGGGAAATTATGTTAAACTTGTATAAAACCTTGGTTAGACCACACTTGGAGTGCTGGTCTCCATATTATAAAAAGGATATAGAGGCACTGGAGAAGGTGCAAAAAAGATTTACAAGGATGATACTGCGTCCCCTGGAAGTGTGTAGAAAGATGCAGCAAGCGCACGGTTACAGGGTGTGCGACGTCGCGTCTGTCACGGGCGGGGATCAGCAACCTGAGCAACTCGGAAGATGCACCAAAATGTGACACATCAGGAAAAATACATCCTGCTTCAGGGAACTGGTAGAAAGGCTGAAGAGACGGGGGCTCCTTCCTCTAGAAAAGAGAAGACTGAGGGGTGACCTGATAGAGGTCATCAAGATTATGAAAGGGTTCGATAGGGTTTACGTAGAGAAGATGTTTCCACTTGTGGGGAGACCAGAACTAGGGGCCATCAATATAAGATAGCCAGTAATAATAGGGAATTCAGGAGAAACTTCTTTACCCAGAGAGTGGTGAGAATGTGGAACTCGCTACCACAGGGAGTGGTTGAGGTGAATAATATAGATACATTTAAGGGGAAGCTAGATAAACACATGAGGGAGAAGGGAATAGAAGGATATGTTGATGGGGTGAGATGGAGAGGGGTCGGAGGAGGCTCGTGTGGAGCATAAACACCGGCACAGACCAGTTGGGCCGAATGGCCTGTTTCTGTGCTGTAAGTACAATGTAATCGGCTCGAGGGGCTGAATGGCCTACTGTGTTCCTACTGGCATGATCCTCACTCCATTGCTACCCCCTGTGGTAGGGTAATTAGCTTCTGGAATGCAAATGACTGGGAAAGAAATTGTTAATCTGCATTTCATTGCAAACTCTGTCCCTTCTGATATTTGGACCTGACAACTGAGAATCTTTTTTGGGTTGGAGTTCTGAGCTCTCTAATAACAGCTATACACAGAGCGCAGAAGATTCACCAGGCTGATACCTGGGATGGCAGGAATGACGTATGAGGAGAGATTGGGTCGATTGGGTTTATACTCGCTGGAGTTCAGAAGAATGAGAGGGGATCTCATTGAAACTTATAAAATTCTGACAGGACTGGACAGACTAGATGCAGGAAGACTGTTCCCGATGGTCGGAGAGTCCAAAACCAGGGGTCACAGTCTAAGGATAAGGGGTAAGCCATTTAGGACTGAGATGAGGAGGAATTTCTTCACCCAGAGAGTGGTGAACCTGTGGAATTCTCTACCACAAAAGGCAGTAGAGACCAATTCATTAAATATATTCAAGAAGGAGTTGGATATATTTCTTAAGGCTAAAGGGATCAAGGGATATGGGGAGAAGGCAGGGACAGGGTACTGAATTTGGATGATCAGCCATGATCTCATTGAATGGCGGAGCAGGCTCGAGGGGCTGAATGGCCTACTCCTGCTCCTATCTTCTATGTTTCTATGTTTCTATGTTTCTATGTTTCTATGGTCCCTTGCAGCGGAGGCCTCAGTAAGAGGAAATTGATTCGGAAAAGTCCCCTGGAAATTGGAGCAGTGCGCTGACGGGGTGTGTGTGTGAGTGTGTGTGTGACAGTGAGTGTGTGAGAGAGTGTGTGTGAGAGACTGTGTGTTTGAGACAGTTTTTGTGTGTGAAGCAGTGTGTGTGTGTGAGACACTATGTGTGAGATTGTATGTGGGTGAGACAGTGTGTGTGAGACTGTGTGTGAGGCTGTGTGTGAAACTGTGTGTGTGAGACAGTGTGTATGTGACTGTATATGTGGGACAGTGTGTGTGTGAGACATTGTGTGTGAGACTATGTGAGTTAGACTATGTGTGTGAGACAGTGTGTGTGTGAGAGACAGTGTGTGTGTGAGACTGTGGGTGTTTGTGAAACAGTGTGTGTGAGTCTGTGTGTGTGAAGCAATGTGTGTGAGAGACAGTGTGTGTGTGTGAGACTGTGTGTGTGTGTATGAGAACGTGTGTGTGAGACAGTGTGAGTGAGACTGTGTGTGAGGCAGTGCGCGTGTGTGAGTCTGTGTGTGTGAGATAGTGTGTGTGTGTGTGAGAAATTATGTGAGTGTGACATTGTGTGTCTGAAAGTCTGTGAGAGAGTGTGTGTGAGACAGCGTGTGTCTGACTGTGCGTGTGAGACAGTGTGTGCGTGTGCGAGAGTGTGTGTTTTGTGAGAGAGTGTGTGTGTGTGAGACAGAGTGTGTGTAAGACTGTGTGTTTGAGAGTGTGTGTTGAGACAGTGTGTGTGTGAGACTGTGTTTGTGATACTGTGTGTGTGAGAAAGTGTGTGTGAGACAGTGTGTGTGAGACTGTGTGTGAGACAGTTTGTGACAGTCTGTGTGAGAGACAATGTGAGTGAGACTGTGTGTGTGAGACTGTGTGTGTGAGACAGTGTGTGTGAGCGATTGTGTGTAAGACAGAGTGTGTGTTGAGACAGTGTGTGTCTGTGAGACTGTGCTGGTGATACTGTGTGTGTGAGACAGTGTGTGTGAGACTGTGTGTGTAAGACAGAGTGTGAGACAGTGTGTGTGTGTGTGTGAGACTGGGTTTGTGATACTGTGTGTGTGAGACAGTGTGTGTGAGACTGTGTGTGTGAGACAGTGTGTATGAGACTGTATATGTGAGACAGTGTGAGTTAGACTGTGTGTGTGAGACAGTGTGTGTGTGAGAGACAGTGTGTGTGAGTCTGTGTGTGTGAGGCAATGTGTGTGAGAGACAGTGTGTGTGTGTGAGACTGTGTGTGTGTGTGTGAAACAGTGTGTGTGAGTCTGTGTGTGTGAGACTGTGTTTGTGATACTGTGTGTGTGAGGCAATGTGTGTGAGAGACAGTGTGTGTGTGTGAGACTGTGTGTGTATGTGTGAGAGACAGTGTGTGTGAGAGACAGAGTGTGTGTGTGTGAGAACGTGTGTGTGAGACAGTGTGAGTGTGAAAGTCTATGAGAGAGTGTGTGTGAGACAGCGTGTGTCTGACTGTGTGTGTGAGACAGTGTGTGCGTGTGCGAGAGTGTGTGTTTTGTGAGAGAGTGTGTGTGTGTGAAACAGAGTGTGTGTAAGACTGTGTGTGTGAGAGTGTGTGTTGAGACAGTGTGTGTGTGTGAGACTGTGTTTGTGATACTGTGTGTGTGAGAAAGTGTGTGTGAGACAGTGTGAGTGAGACTGTGTGTGTGAGACTGTGTGTGAGAGAGTGTGTGTGAGAGATTGTGTGTAAGACAGTGTGTGTGTTGAGACAGTGTGTGTCTGTGAGACTCCGTTTGTGATACTGTGTGTGTGAGACAGTGTGTGTGAGACAGTGTGTGTGAGACTGTGTGTGAGAGACAGTGTGTGTGTGTGAGACAGCGTGTGTGAGACTGTGTGTGGGTGAGAGACAGTGTGTGTGAGACAGTGTGTGTGAGAAATTGTGTGAGTGACAGTGTGTGTGTGAAAGTCTGTGAGAGAGTGTGTGTGAGACTGTGTGTCTGAGACAGTGTGTGTGAGACAGTGTGAGCGATACTGTGTGTGTGACACAGTGTGTGTGAGACAGTGTGTGTGAGAAAGTCTGTGCGAGCCAGTGTGTGTGAGACTGTGTTTGTGATACTGTGTGTATGAGCCTGTGTGTGAGACAGTGTGTGTGTGAGAAAGTGTGTGTGAGACAGTGTGTGTGAGACTGTGTGTGAGAGTGTGTGTGTGTGAGAAAGTGTGTGTGTGTGTGTGTGTGTGTGTGAGACTGTGTGTGTGAGAATGTGTCTGTGAGACAGTGTGTGTGTGTGAGACTATGTGTGTGAGAGTGTGTGTGTGAGAGAGTGTGTGTGTGAGAGACAGTGTGTGTGAGACAGTGTGTGTGAGACAGCCTGTGTGTGAGACAGTGTGTGTGAGACAGTGTGTGTGTGAGACAGTGTGTGTGTGTGAGAAAGTGTGTGTTGTGAGACAGTGTGTGTGAGACTGTGTGTGTGACACAGTGTGTGGGTGAGAGACAGTGTGTGTGAGACAGCCTGTGGGAGACAGTGTGTGTGAGACTGTGTGTGTGTGTGAGAGACTGTGTGTGAGTGAGACTGTGTGTGTGAGACTGTGTGTGAGAGAGTGTGTGTGAGAGATTGTGTGTAAGACAGTGTGTGTGTTGAGACAGTGTGTGTCTGTGAGACTCCGTTTGTGATACTGTGTGTGTGAGACAGTGTGTGTGAGACTGTGTGTGGGTGAGAGACAGCGTGTGTGAGACTGTGTGTGGGTGAGAGACAGTGTGTGTGAGACAGTGTGTGTGAGAAATTGTGTGAGTGACAGTGTGTGTGTGAAAGTCTGTGAGAGAGTGTGTGTGAGACTGTGTGTCTGAGACAGTGTGTGTGAGACAGTGTGAGCGATACTGTGTGTGTGACACAGTGTGTGTGAGACAGTGTGTGTGAGAAAGTCTGTGCGAGACAGTGTGTGTGAGACTGTGTTTGTGATACTGTGTGTATGAGCCTGTGTGTGAGACAGTGTGTGTGTGAGAAAGTGTGTGTGAGACAGTGTGTGTGAGACTGTGTGTGAGAGTGTGTGTGTGTGAGAGAGTGTGTGTGTGTGTGTGTGCGTGTGAGACTGTGTGTGTGAGAATGTGTCTGTGAGACAGTGTGTGTGTGTGAGACTATGTGTGTGAGAGTGTGTGTGTGAGAGAGTGTGTGTGTGAGACAGTGTGTGTGAGACAGTGTGTGTGAGACAGCCTGTGTGTGAGACAGTGTGTGTGAGACAGTGTGTGTGTGAGACAGTGTGTGTGTGTGAGAAAGTGTGTGTTGTGAGACAGTGTGTGTGAGACTGTGTGTGTGACACAGTGTGTGGGTGAGAGACAGTGTGTGTGAGACAGCCTGTGGGAGACAGTGTGTGTGAGACTGTGTGTGTGTGTGAGAGACTGTGTGTGAGTGAGACTGTGTGTGAGACAGCATGTGTGAGACAGTGTAGTGAGACAGTGTGAGTGAGACTGTGTGTGTGAGACTGTGTGTGAGACTGTGTGTGTGAGACAGTGTGTGTGAGATAGTGTGTGTGTGTGTGAAATTGTGTGAGTGTGACAGTGTGTGTGAAAGTCTGTGAGAGAGTGTGTGTGAGACAGCGTGTGTCTGATTGTGTGTGTGAGACAGTGTGTGCGTGTGCGAGAGTGTGTGTTTTGTGAGAGAGTGTGTGTGTGTGAAACAGAGTGCGTGTAAGACTGTGTGTGTGAGAGTGTGTGTTGAGACAGTGTGTGTGTGTGAGACTGTGTTTGTGATACTGTGTGTGTGAGAAAGTGTGTGTGAGACAGTGTGTGTGAGACTGTGTGTGAGACAGTTTGTGACAGTGTGTGTGTGAGACAGTGTGAGTGAGACTGTGTGTGTAAGACTGTGTGTGAGAGAGTGTGTGTGAGAGATTGTGTGTAAGACAGAGTGTGTGTTCAGACAGTGTGTGTCTGTGAGACTGTGTTTGTGATACTGTGTGTGTGAGACAGTGTGTGTGAGACTGTGTGTGAGACTGTGTGAGAGACAGTGTGTGTGTGTGTGAGACAGTGCGTGTGTGTATGAGACAGTGTGTGTGAGAGAGTGTGTGTGTATGAGACTGTGTTTGTGATACTGTGTGTGTGAGACAGTGTGTGTGAGACAGTGAGTGTGTGCATGAAAGTGTGTGTGTGAGATGGTGTTTGTGATACTGTGTCTCTGAGACAGTGTGTGTGAGACTGTGTGTCTGAGACAGTGTGTGTGAGACAGTGTGAGCGATACTGCGTGTGTGACACAGTGTGTGTGAGACAGTGTGTGTGAGAAAGTCTGTGCGAGACAGTGTGTGAGAGACTGTGTTTGTGAGACTGTGTTTGTGAGACTGTGTGTATGAGCCTGTGTGTGAGACAGTGTGTGTGTGAGAAAGTGTGTGTGAGACAGTGTGTGTGAGACTGTGTGTGAGAGTGTGTGTGTGTGTGTGAGACAGTGTGAGTGAGAATGTGTGTGAGAGTGTGTGTGTGTGTGAGACTATGTGTGAGAGAGTGTGTGTGTGAGACAGTGTGTGTGTGTGAGAAAGTGTGTGTTGTGAGACAGTGTGTGTGACACAGTGTGTGGGTGAGAGACAGTGTGTGTGAGACAGCCTGTGGGAGACAGTGTGTGTGAGAATGTGTGTGTGTGTGAGAGACTGTGTGTGTGAGACAGCGTGTGTGAGACAGTGTAGTGAGACAGTGTGAGTGAGACTGTGTGTGTGAGACTGTGTGTGAGACTGTGTGTGTGAGACAGTGTGTGTGAGATAGTGTGTGTGTGTGAGAAATTGTGTGAGTGTGACAGTGTGTGTGAAAGTCTGTGAGAGAGTGTGTGTGAGACAGCGTGTGTCTGACTGTGTGTGTGAGACAGTGTGTGCGTGTGCGAGAGTGTGTGTTTTGTGAGAGAGTGTGTGTGTGTGAAACAGAGTGTGTGTAAGACTGTGTGTGTGAGAGTGTGTGTTGAGACTGTGTGTGTGTGAGACTATGTTTGTGATACTGTGTGTGTGAGAAAGTGTGTGTGAGACAGTGTGTGTGAGACTGTGTGTGTGATACTGTGTGTGTGATACTGTGTGTGTGAGACAGTGTGTGTGAGACAGTTTGTGACAGTGTGTGTGTGAGACAGTGTGAGTGAGACTGTGTGTGTGAGAATGTGTCTGTGAGACAGTGTGTGTGTGTGAGAGAGTGTGTGTGTGAGACAGTGTGTGTGAGACAGTGTGTGTGAGACAGTGTGTGTGAGACAGTGTGTGTGTGAGACAGTGTGTGTGTGTGAGAAAGTGTGTGTTGTGAGACAGTGTGTGTGAGACTGTGTGTGTGACACAGTGGGTGGGTGAGAGACAGTGTGTGTGAGACAGCCTGTGGGAGACAGTGTGTGTGAGACTGTGTGTGTGTGTGAGAGACTGTGTGTGAGTGAGACTGTGTGTGAGACAGCATGTGTGAGACAGTGTAGTGAGACAGTGTGAGTGAGACTGTGTGTGTGAGACTGTGTGTGAGACTGTGTGTGTGAGACAGTGTGTGTGAGATAGTGTGTGTGTGTGTGAAATTGTGTGAGTGTGACAGTGTGTGTGAAAGTCTGTGAGAGAGTGTGTGTGAGACAGCGTGTGTCTGATTGTGTGTGTGAGACAGTGTGTGCGTGTGCGAGAGTGTGTGTTTTGTGAGAGAGTGTGTGTGTGTGAAACAGAGTGCGTGTAAGACTGTGTGTGTGAGAGTGTGTGTTGAGACAGTGTGTGTGTGTGAGACTGTGTTTGTGATACTGTGTGTGTGAGAAAGTGTGTGTGAGACAGTGTGTGTGAGACTGTGTGTGAGACAGTTTGTGACAGTGTGTGTGTGAGACAGTGTGAGTGAGACTGTGTGTGTAAGACTGTGTGTGAGAGAGTGTGTGTGAGAGATTGTGTGTAAGACAGAGTGTGTGTTCAGACAGTGTGTGTCTGTGAGACTGTGTTTGTGATACTGTGTGTGTGAGACAGTGTGTGTGAGACTGTGTGTGAGACTGTGTGAGAGACAGTGTGTGTGTGTGTGAGACAGTGCGTGTGTGTATGAGACAGTGTGTGTGAGAGAGTGTGTGTGTATGAGACTGTGTTTGTGATACTGTGTGTGTGAGACAGTGTGTGTGAGACAGTGAGTGTGTGCATGAAAGTGTGTGTGTGAGATGGTGTTTGTGATACTGTGTCTCTGAGACAGTGTGTGTGAGACTGTGTGTCTGAGACAGTGTGTGTGAGACAGTGTGAGCGATACTGCGTGTGTGACACAGTGTGTGTGAGAAAGTCTGTGCGAGACAGTGTGTGAGAGACTGTGTTTGTGAGACTGTGTTTGTGAGACTGTGTGTATGAGCCTGTGTGTGAGACAGTGTGTGTGTGAGAAAGTGTGTGTGAGACAGTGTGTGTGAGACTGTGTGTGAGAGTGTGTGTGTGTGTGTGAGACAGTGTGAGTGAGAATGTGTGTGAGAGTGTGTGTGTGTGTGAGACTATGTGTGAGAGAGTGTGTGTGTGAGACAGTGTGTGTGTGTGAGAAAGTGTGTGTTGTGAGACAGTGTGTGTGACACAGTGTGTGGGTGAGAGACAGTGTGTGTGAGACAGCCTGTGGGAGACAGTGTGTGTGAGAATGTGTGTGTGTGTGAGAGACTGTGTGTGTGAGACAGCGTGTGTGAGACAGTGTAGTGAGACAGTGTGAGTGAGACTGTGTGTGTGAGACTGTGTGTGAGACTGTGTGTGTGAGACAGTGTGTGTGAGATAGTGTGTGTGTGTGAGAAATTGTGTGAGTGTGACAGTGTGTGTGAAAGTCTGTGAGAGAGTGTGTGTGAGACAGCGTGTGTCTGACTGTGTGTGTGAGACAGTGTGTGCGTGTGCGAGAGTGTGTGTTTTGTGAGAGAGTGTGTGTGTGTGAAACAGAGTGTGTGTAAGACTGTGTGTGTGAGAGTGTGTGTTGAGACTGTGTGTGTGTGAGACTATGTTTGTGATACTGTGTGTGTGAGAAAGTGTGTGTGAGACAGTGTGTGTGAGACTGTGTGTGTGATACTGTGTGTGTGATACTGTGTGTGTGAGACAGTGTGTGTGAGACAGTTTGTGACAGTGTGTGTGTGAGACAGTGTGAGTGAGACTGTGTGTGTGAGAATGTGTCTGTGAGACAGTGTGTGTGTGTGAGACTATGTGTGTGAGAGTGTGTGTGTGAGAGAGTGTGTGTGTGAGACAGTGTGTGTGAGACAGTGTGTGTGAGACAGTGTGTGTGTGAGACAGTGTGTGTGTGTGAGAAAGTGTGTGTTGTGAGACAGTGTGTGTGAGACTGTGTGTGTGACACAGTGGGTGGGTGAGAGACAGTGTGTGTGAGACAGCCTGTGGGAGACAGTGTGTGTGAGACTGTGTGTGTGTGTGAGAGACTGTGTGTGAGTGAGACTGTGTGTGAGACAGCATGTGTGAGACAGTGTAGTGAGACAGTGTGAGTGAGACTGTGTGTGTGAGACTGTGTGTGAGACTGTGTGTGTGAGACAGTGTGTGTGAGATAGTGTGTGTGTGTGAGAAATTGTGTGAGTGTGACAGTGTGTGTGAAAGTCTGTGAGAGAGTGTGTGTGAGACAGCGTGTGTCTGATTGTGTGTGTGAGACAGTGTGTGCGTGTGCGAGAGTGTGTGTTTTGTGAGAGAGTGTGTGTGTGTGAAACAGAGTGCGTGTAAGACTGTGTGTGTGAGAGTGTGTGTTGAGACAGTGTGTGTGTGTGAGACTGTGTTTGTGATACTGTGTGTGTGAGAAAGTGTGTGTGAGACAGTGTGTGTGAGACTGTGTGTGAGACAGTTTGTGACAGTGTGTGTGTGAGACAGTGTGAGTGAGACTGTGTGTGTAAGACTGTGTGTGAGAGAGTGTGTGTGAGAGATTGTGTGTAAGACAGAGTGTGTGTTCAGACAGTGTGTGTCTGTGAGACTGTGTTTGTGATACTGTGTGTGTGAGACAGTGTGTGTGAGACTGTGTGTGAGACTGTGTGTGAGAGACAGTGTGTGTGTGTGTGAGACAGTGTGTGTGTGTATGAGACAGTGTGTGTGAGAGAGTGTGTGTGTATGAGACTGTGTTTGTGATACTGTGTGTGTGAGACAGTGTGTGTGAGACAGTGAGCGTGTGCATGAAAGTGTGTGTGTGAGATGGTGTTTGTGATACTGTGTCTCTGAGACAGTGTGTGTGAGACTGTGTGTCTGAGACAGTGTGTGTGAGACAGTGTGAGCGATACTGTGTGTGTGACACAGTGTGTGTGAGACAGTGTGTGTGAGAAAGTCTGTGCGAGACAGTGTGTGAGAGACTGTGTTTGTGAGACTGTGTTTGTGAGACTGTGTGTATGAGCCTGTGTGTGAGACAGTGTGTGTGTGAGAAAGTGTGTGTGAGACAGTGTGTGTGAGACTGTGTGTGAGAGTGTGTGTGTGTGTGTGTGTGAGACAGTGTGAGTGAGAATGTGTGTGAGAGTGTGTGTGTGTGAGACAGTGTGTGTGTGTGAGACTATGTGTGAGAGAGTGTGTGTGTGAGACAGTGTGTGTGAGACAGTGTGTGTGTGTGAGAAAGTGTGTGTTGTGAGACAGTGTGTGTGACACAGTGTGTGGGTGAGAGACAGTGTGTGTGAGACAGCCTGTGGGAGACAGTGTGTGTGAGAATGTGTGTGTGTGTGAGAGACTGTGTGTGTGAGACAGCGTGTGTGAGACAGTGTAGTGAGACAGTGTGAGTGAGACTGTGTGTGTGAGACTGTGTGTGAGACTGTGTGTGTGAGACAGTGTGTGTGAGATAGTGTGCGTGTGTGAGAAATTGTGTGAGTGTGACAGTGTGTGTGAAAGTCTGTGAGAGAGTGTGTGTGAGACAGCATGTGTCTGACTGTGTGTGTGAGACAGTGTGTGTGTGTGCGAGAGTGTGTGTTTTGTGAGAGAGTGTGTGTGTGTGAAACAGAGTGTGTGTAAGACTGTGTGTGTGAGAGTGTGTGTTGAGACTGTGTGTGTGTGAGACTATGTTTGTGATACTGTGTGTGTGAGAAAGTGTGTGTGAGACAGTGTGTGTGAGACTGTGTGTGTGATACTGTGTGTGTGATACTGTGTGTGTGAGACAGTGTGTGTGAGACAGTTTGTGACAGTGTGTGTGTGAGACAGTGTGAGTGAGACTGTGTGTGTGAGACTGTGTGTGAGAGAGTGTGTTTGAGAGATTGTGTGTAAGACAGAGTGTGTGTTGAGACAGTGTGTGTCTGTGAGACTCCGTTTGTGATACTGTGTGTCTGAGACAGTGTGTGTGAGACTGTGTGTGAGAGACAGTGTGTGTGTGTAGAGACTGTATTTGTGATACTGTGTGTGTGAGACAGTGTGTGTGAGACAGTGTGAGTGAGACCATGTGTGAGAGAGTGTGTGTGTGTGTGAGACAGTGTGTGTGAGACAGTGTGTGTGAGAGACAGTGTGTGTGTGTGAGAAGGTGTGTGTGAGACAGTGTGTGTGAGACTGTGTGTGTGAGATAGTGTGTGTGAGAAAGTGTGTGTTGTGAGAGAGTGTGTGTGTGAGACAGTGTGAGTGTGTGAGACAGTGTGAGTGTGTGAGACAGTGTGAGTGTGTGAGACAGTGTGTGGGTGAGAGAGACTGTGTGTGGGTGAGAGACAGTGTGTGTGAGACAGTGTGTGTGAGACAGCCTGTGGGAGACAGTGTGTGTGAGACTATGTGAGTGAGACAGTGTGTGTGAGACTGTGTGTGTGTGAGAGAGACTGTGTGTGGGTGAGAGACAGTGTATGTGAGACAGTGTGTGTGAGAAATTGTGTGAGTGACAGTGTGTGTGTGAAAGTCTGTGAGAGAGTGTGTGTGAGACAGCGTTTGTCTGACTGTGTGTGTGAGACAGTGTGTGCGTGTGCGAGAGTGTGTGTTTTGTGAGAGAGTGTGTGTGTGTGAAACAGAGTGTGCGTAAGACTGTGTGTGTGAGAGTGTGTGTTGAGACAGTGTGTGTGTGTGAGACTGTTTGTGATACTGTGTGTGTGAGAAAGTGTGTGTGAGACAGTGTGTGTGAGACTGTGTGTGAGAGAGTGTGTGTGAGAGATTGTGTGTAAGACAGTGTGTGTGTTGAGACAGTGTGTGTCTGTGAGACTCCGTTTGTGATACTGTGTGTCTGAGACAATGTGTATGAGACTGTGTGTGAGAGACAGTGTGTGTGTGTGAGACAGTGTGTGTGTGTGTGAGACAGTGTGTGTGAGAGAGTGTATGTGTATGAGACTGTGTGTGTGAGACAGTGAGTGTGTGTGTGAAAGTGTGTGTGTGAGACGATGTTTGTGATACTGTGTCTCTGAGATAGTGTGTGTGAGACTGTGTGTCTGAGACAGTGTGTGAGACAGTGTGTGTGATACTGTGTGTGTTTGTGAGAAAGTCTGCGCGAGACAGTGTGTGTGAGACTGTGTTTGTGATACTGTGTGTGTGAGACAGTGTGTGTGAGACAGTGTGTGTGAGACTGTGTGTATGAGCCTGTGTGTGAGATAGTGTGTGTGCAAGAAAGTGTGTGTGAGACATTGTGTGTGTGTGAGACTATGTCTGTGAGAGTGTGTGTGTGTGTGAGACAGTGTGAGTGAGACCATGTGTGAGAGAGTGTGTGTGTGTGTGTGTGAGACAGTGTGAGTGAGAATGTGTCTGTGAGACAGTGTGTGTGTGTGAGACTATGTGTGTGAGAGTGTGTGTGTGTGAGAAAGTGTGTGTGTCTGACTGTGTGTGTGTGTGTGTGAGACAGTGTGTGTGAGACTGTGTGTGTGAGACACTGTGTGTGAGTCTGTGTGTGTGAGACAGTGTGTGTGAGACTTTGTGTGTGAGACAGAGTGTGTGTGAGACTGTGTGTATGAGAGAGTGTGTGTTGAGACAGTGTGTGTGTTTGAGACTGTGTTTGTGATACTGTGTTTGTGAGACAGTGTATGTGAGACTGTGTGTGTGAGACAGTGTGGGTGAGACAGTGTGTGTGTGTGAGACAGTGTTTGTGATAATCTGTGTGATAGACAGTGTGTGTGAGACTGTGTGTGTGAGACTGTGTGTCTGAGACAGTGTGTGTGAGACAGTGTGTGTGAGACTGTGTGTTTGAGACTCTGTGTGTGAGAATGTAAGTGTGAGACTGTGTGAGTGAGACTGTGTGCGTGAGAGAGTGTTTGTGTGTGACACAGTGTGTGTGAGAGACAGTGTGTGTGAAACAATGTGTGTGTGACAGGGTGTGTGTGTGTGAAACAGTGTGTGTGAGAGTGTGTGTGTGAGGCAATACATGTGAGAGACAGTGTGTGTGTGTGAGACAGTGTGTGTGAGAGTGTGTGTGTGAGACTGTGTTTGTGATACTGTGTGTGTGAGTCAGTGTGTGTGTGTGAGAAAGAGAAAGTGTGCGTGTGTGACAGTGTGTGAGAGAGACAGTGTGTGTGAGAGAGTGTGTGTGAGAAAGTGTGCATGTGTGACAGTGTGTGTGAGAGACAGTGGCCCAAAAATTAGTGCCGCTACGCGAGAGTACGCACTGTGTACTCTCGCGTATTCTGTCTCCAATTGCCGGTTTTCTGCATGCACTGCGCATGCGCTGAAAACCGGCACTTGGTGAATGGAAAAGGGGGCGGGTCCTAGGTGAACCGCGTGCGCGCTACAGGCTGCGCGCACGCTGTGCACTTAGTGGCTTCAACGCGCAGGTAAGTACGGAAGATTCTACACATAAAAAAAGGAGGAGTAAGACCCACTTTTAACAAGGTAAGTAGTGAATTAAGTATTATTTTGAATTTTTTTTAACAGGTATATCTTTTTTAGAGACTTTAAAGACAGGTAAGTTTATTTTTATAACTTTTTAAAAGATTTTAAATTTTTTCAAAATTTTATTTTTTATTTAAAATGGTTAATTTATTTAACTATACTTATTTTATTAATGTGATGGGTTTTTTTTAATTTAATTGAGGTTTAGCGGTTCTTTTGGGGGGCTATAGTATTCATAACTTTCACAGCACTTATTGGCTCTAACTGAGTCACGTGATCCCACAGCTCGCACGAATTCACTACGCCGGTGGGATACGTAAGCCCAGCACAGCAGCTGTCCAGAACATCAAGTTCGTGCGAGCTGGAACTGAAAAAGCCAACGCGCAGTGAGAGATCGCGGGGAGGCCTTACCCTCGCACGAAGGCTTCCTCACGAATTTTTGGGCCAGTGTGTGTGAGAGAGTGTGTGTGACTCTCTCTCTCTCCCACTGAATCTCTCTCCCACTGAATCTCTCTCTCTCTCTCTCTCTCTCTCTCCTCTACACTCCACCCACCCCATTTTTGCAAACAAGTCCACTCACATCAAAAGCCAGGCAGGTCCTCTCTCACCAACAGTCTCTGAGACTAGGCAGTCAGCAATGATGACATCATCAGAGGCGACTTTCAGACTCAAAACACTAATTAGTTCATGGGTTCCCACATGCTCCAACTCAATTGCCCAATTAAGTGAAAATTGCATCAGGCATCCACATTAATCTGGAGTCAGGGGGGAAACACGAAATGCGGATTACACGACCCCAACCCGACCCCAAGACAAAATCCAGCCCTGTGTGTTTGTGAGACAATGTGTGAGACAGTGTGTGTAAGACTGTGTGT
Source organism: Squalus acanthias (assembly GCA_030390025.1). Lineage (NCBI taxonomy): Eukaryota > Metazoa > Chordata > Chondrichthyes > Squaliformes > Squalidae > Squalus > Squalus acanthias. The sequence continues at coordinate 798,734 of JASTWF010000038.1, forward strand.
GTGTGTGAGACTGCGTGAGTGGGAATATGTGTGAGAGAGAGTGTGTGTGTGAGACAGTCTGTGTGCGACAGTGTGTGTAAGACTGTGTGTGTGTGAGACATTGGCCTAGAAATTCGGGTGGCCAGCTTGCCGTGGGGGTAAGGATCGCGCGCGCTCTTACCCACCGCGCCTGCCGTTGTGTTTCGGGCCCACAGGAACTTCAGCTCCTGGGCCTGCTCCAACTGCCGGCGCGCAGTGCTTGCGTGTCCCAGGGGCGCAGTTAGTGCGATGCTTCCCCTGGGATCACGTGGGCCATGGAGAGCCAATGGCAGCAGACCATCTTTCATTCATAGATTTGACAGGAAGACCTGTCAAATCTATGAATACAGATCGGCCCCAAAAGAACAGCTAAACCTCAAATAATTTTTTTTAAAAACCCATCACATTAATAAAATAACTATAGTTAAATAAATTAACCACTTTAAACAAAAATTTAAATTTTTTAAAAAATTGTAATTCTTTTTATAAGTTATAAAAATAAACTTACCTTTCTTTAAAGTCTCTAAAAAAGATGAACCTATTGAAAAAAATTTAAAATTATACTTAATTAACTACTTACCTTGTTCAAAAGGGGTCTTACGCCTCCTTTTTACATGTGTAGAATCTTCCATACATACCCTCGCGTTGAAACCTGAAAAAAAACCTAAGTGTGCTGCGTGCGCACAGCCTCTAGTGCGCACGCGGTTCACCTAGGAACCGCTCGCTACGCCATACCGGAAGTGCCGGTTTCCCGCGCATGCGCAGTGCATGCAGGAAACCGGCACTTCGGGAACGAATACGGGTGAGTACGCAGTGGGTACTCTCCCGTATTCGGCCGAATTTTTGGGCCATTGTGTGTGAGACAGAGTGGGTGTTGAGACAGTGTGTGTGTGTGAGACTGTGTTTGTGATACTGTGTGTGTGAGACACTGTGAGTGAGACAGTGTGTGTGAGACAGTGTGTGTGTGTGAGACAGTGTGTGTGTGTGAGACTGTGTTTGTGAGACAGTGTGTACGAGACTGTGTGTGAGACAGTGTGTGTGTATGTGAGACTGTGTTTGTGAGACAGTGTGTATGAGACTATGCGTGTGAGACAGTGTGTGTGTATGTGAGACTGTGTTTGTGAGACAGTGTGTGTGAGACTGTGTGTGTGAGAGTGTGTGTGTATGTGAGACTGTGTTTGTGAGACTGTGTGTGTGAGACAGTGTGTGTGAGACAGTGTGTGTGAGACTGTGTGTGTGAGACAGTGTATGTGAGACAGTGTGAGTAAGACTGTGTGTGAGAGAGAGTGTGTGTGTGTGAGACAGTGTGAGTGAGAATGTGTGTGTGAGAACGTGTGTGTGTGACAGTGTGAGTTAGACTCTGTGTGTGAGAGTGTGTGTGTATGTGAGACTGTGTGTGCGATACTGTGTGTGTGAGACAGTGTGTGTGAGACAGTGTGTGTGAGACAGTGTGTATGAGACTGTGTGTGAGACAGTGTGAGTGAGACTGTGTGTGAGACAGTGTGTGTGTGAGAAAGTGTGTGTGAGACTGTGTGAGTGAGACTGTGTGTGAGAGTGTGTGTGTATGAGAAAGTGTGTGTGTCTGACTGTGTGTGTGTGAGACTGTGTGTGTGTGTGTGTGTGTGTGTGTGTGTGAGATGGTATGTGTGTGAGACACGGTGTGTGAGACTGTGTGTGTGAGACAGTGTGTGTGTGCAACTGTGTGTATGATAGAGTGTGTGTTGAGACAGTGTGTGTGTGTGAGACTGTGTTTGTTATACTGTGTTTGTGAGACAGTGCATGTGAGACAATGTGTGTGTGAGAGACAGTCTGTGTGACACTGTGTGTGAGAGACAGTGTGCGTGAGATTGTGTGTCTGAGACAGTGTGTCTGAGACAGTGTGTGTGAGACAGTGTGTGTGAGACTGTGTGTTTGAGACTGTGTGTGTGATAATGTGAGTGTGAGACTGTGTGAGTGAGACTGTGTTTGTGAGAGAGTGTGTGTGTGTGACACAGTGTGTGTGAGAGACTGTATGTGTGAGACAGTGTGTGTGAGACTGTGTGTGTGAGACAGTGTGTGTGAGACTGTGTGTGAGACCGTGTGTGTGAGAGAAAGTGTGTGTGAAACAGTGTGAGTGAGACTGTGTGTGAGAGACAGTGTGTGTGTGAGACTATGTGTGTGAGAGTATGTGTGTGTGAGAAAGTGTGTGTGTCTGACAGTGTGTGTGTGTGAGACTGTGTGTGTGTGTGAGAGATGGTATGTGTGTGAGACACGGTGTGTGAAACTGTGTGTGTGAGACAGTGTGTGTGAAACTTTGTGTGTGAGACAGAGTGTGTGTGAGACTGTGTGCATGATAGAGTGTGTGTTGAGACAGTGTGTGTGTGTGAGACTGTGTTTGTGATACTGTGTTTGTGAGACAGTGTATGTGAGACTGTGTGTGTGAGACAGTGTGTGTTGAGAAAGTGTGTGTGTGAGAGACAGTGTTTGTGATACTGTGTGTGTGAGACAGTGTGTGTGAGACAGTGTGTTTGAGACTCTGTGTGTGAGAATGTGAGTGTGAGACTGTGTGAGTGAGACTGTGTGTGTGAGAGAGAGTTTGTGTGAGACTGTGTGTGTGAGACTCTGTTTGTGAGACAGTGTGTGTGAGACAGTGTGTGTGAGACAGTGTGTGGGAGGCAATGTGTGTGTGACAGTGTGTGTGTGTGTGTGTGTGAGACAGTGTGTGTGTGTGTGAAACAGTATGTGTGAGACTGTGTGTGTGAGGCAATGCATGTGAGAGACAGTGTGTGTGTGTGAGAGAGAGTGTGTGTGTGGGAGTGTGTGTGTGAGACTGTTTTTGTGATACTGTGTGTGTGAGACTGTGTGTGAGAGACATTGTGTGTGAGACAGTGTGTGTGAGAGAGTGTGTGTGAGACTGTTTTTGTGATACTGTGTGTGTGAGACTGTGTGTGAGAGACATTGTGTGGTAGACAGTGTGTGTGAGACAGTGTGTGTGAGAAAGTGTGTGTGAGACTGTGAGAGTGAGACTGTGTGTGTGAGACTGTGTTTGCGAGAGAGTGTGTGTGTGTGATACAGTGTGTGTGAGAGACTGTGTGTGTGAGACAGTGTGTGTGAGACAGTGTGTGTGAGACTGTGTGTGTGAGACTGTGTGTGAGACAGTGTGTGTGTGAGAAAGTGTGTGTGAAACAGTGTGAGTGAGACTGTGTTCGAGGGACAGTGTGTGTGTGTGAGACTATGTGTGTGAGAGTGTGTGTGTGTGAGAAAGTGTGTGTGTCTGACAGTGTGTGTGTGTGAGACTGTGTGGGGTAGAAATTAGGTCGCGCCCCATTTGGGGTGCAAATATCGTCTGGACGCAAATATTAGCGCCTGGCGCTAATTATCGGCACTGACTGGAAACTTCACTTTTACCGCCCCGGGAGGTGACTGGAGCGCTAAAGCAGGCGCTGCACACCTGTCTTAAGGCTCAAAGGCCAAGGAGTGAGGCGCTAACTCAGAGCGCTGGCGAAGCTCATGTCATGTCAGTCAGCAATGGAACACACACACAATGGCACGGGCCAGTTCTTAAAGGGGATGGTTAATCTTGCTTTCCATCCACATCCTGTTCATTGCAGCCTTGAATCTCGGCCTGGAGAGACTTGCACATCAAATGTGCTGGAAAGAACAATGCAGAGTACCAGGCAAAGAGCTCAGAGTGCAGCTCCCACAGTCTCTGCTAAATCGATACAAGGAAGGGCAAATCAAAATTAACCTGCAAAGTGCTGCTCAGTACCCAAAACTCCTTCACACAACGTTGAATCTCTCCAGAAGTCTCTCCCTCTCTCTCTCAGAATGCGTAGTTCAAAAATGCCACCAACAATAAAAGACAGGAAGAGGCCCCCTTTAAATAGCGCCCCCCCCCCCAGCCCCACAGCGATTGATAGCGTTCCAGTCTTCTGGTCGTTGGATGCGCCAGGCGGTAAGGCAGGGGGCGCCACTCAATTTCCGCTACGGGGCGCCACAAGGGCGTTGCACCATGGAATGACGTCACAATCTGCGCACGCAGGTGGTCGCAGCGGTAAGTTTTAGCGCCGCCGCACAATCTCAAGTTAAGTTCTCGAGCGGCGCAAACATCGCTGCGCCCGGGCGTTAGCGGCTTTGCGCCCCATTAGCGCCCTCTTAAGGCACTAACGGGAGGTGCAGCCAACTGAATTTTTACCCCTGTGTGTGTGTGAGACTGTGTTTGTGATACTGTGTTTGTGAGACAGTGTATGTGAGACTGTGTGTGTGAGACAGTGTGTGTGAGACAGTGTGTGTGTGAGAGACAGTGTTTGTGATACTGTGTGTGAGAGACAGTGTGTGTGAGATTGTGTGTCTGAGACAGTGTGTGTGAGACAGTGTGTGTGAGACTGTGTGTTTGAGACTGTGTGTGTGAGAATGTGAGTGTGAGACTGTGTGAGTGAGACTGTGTGTGTGAGAGAGAGTTTGTGTGTGTGACACAGTGTGTGTGAGAGACATTGTGTGTGAGATAATGTGTGTGTGAGACTGTGTGTGTGAGACAGTGTGTGTGAGACAGTGTGTGTGAGGCAATGTTTGTGTGACAGTGTGTGTGAGACTATGTGTGTGAGACTGTGTGTGTGAGACTGTGTTTGTGAGACTGTGTGTGTGAGACTGTGTGTGTGAGACTGTGTTTGTGAGAGTGTGTGTGTGTATGACACAGTGTATGTGAGAGACTGTGTGTGTGAGACTGTGTGTATGAGAGAGTGTGTGTGAGAGAGTGTGTGTGTGACACAGTGTGTGTGAGAGACTGTGTGTGTGAGACTGTGTGTGTGAGACTGTGTTTGTGATACTGTGTTTGTGAGACAGTGTGTGTGAGACAGTGTGTGTGTGACAGTGCGTGTGTGTGAAACAGTTTATGTAAGACTGTGTGTGTGTATGAGACTGTGTGTGAGACAGTGTGTATGAGACTGTGTGTGAGACAGTGTGTGTGAGTCATTGTGTGTGAGAAAGTGTGTGTGAGACTGTGAGAGTGAGACTGTGTGTGTGAGTCAGTGTGTGTGTGAGAAAGTGTGTGTGAGACAGTGTGTGTGAGAGACAGTGTGTGTGAGAGAGTGTGTGTGTGAAACTGTGTGTGTGTGAGACAGTGTGTGTGAGACTGTGTGTGAGAATGTGTGTGTGAGACAGTGTGTGTGTGTGTGTGAGACAGTGTGTGTGTGAGAAAGTGTGTGTGAGACAGTGTGTGTAAGACTGTGTGTGTGTGTGAGACTGTGTGTGTGAGACACTGTATGTGAGAAAGTGTGTATGAGACTGTGTGTAAGATAGTGTGTGTGTGAGAAAGTGTGTGTGAGACAGCGTGAGTGGGTATGTGTGTGAGAGAGAGTGTGCATGTGAGACTGTATGCATGAGACAATGTGTGTGTGAGACATTGTGTGTGAGACAGAGTGTGTGTTGAGACAGTGTGTGTGTGTGAGACTGTGTTTGTGATACTGTGTGTGTGACACAGTGTGTGTGTGTGAGACAGTGTGTGTGAGACTGTGTGTGTGAGACAGTGTGTGTGTGTGAGACAGTGTGTGTGAGAGAGTGTGTGTGTGAGACAGTGTGTGTGTGTGAGACAGTGTGTGTGAGAGACTGTGTGTGTGTGAGACTGTGTTTGTGATACTGTGTCTGTGAGACGGTGTGTATGAGACTCTGTGTGTGAGACAGTGTGTATGAGACAGTGTGAGTGAGACAGTGTGTGTGAGACAGTGTGTGTGAGACAGTGTGTGTGTGGGAAAGTGTATGTGAGACAGTGTGAGTGAGACTGTGTGTGAGAGAGAGTGTGTGTGTGTGAGACTGTATGTGTGAGAGTGTGTGTGTGAGAAAGTGTTTGTTCTGACAGTGTGTGTGTGTGAGACACTGTGTGTATGAGACAGTGTGTGTGAGAGACATTGTGTGTGAGATAATGTGTGTGTGAGACTGTGTGTGTGAGACAGTGTGTGTGAGACAGTGTGTGTGAGGCAATGTTTGTGTGACAGTGTGTGTGAGACTATGTGTGTGAGACTGTGTGTGTGAGACTGTGTTTGTGAGACTGTGTGTGTGAGACTGTGTGTGTGAGACTGTGTTTGTGAGAGTATGTGTGTGTATGACACAGTGTATGTGAGAGACTGTGTGTGTGAGACTGTGTGTGTGAGAGAGTGTGTGTGAGAGAGTGTGTGTGTGACACAGTGTGTGTGAGAGACTGTGTGTGTGAGACTGTGTGTGTGAGACTGTGTTTGTGATACTGTGTTTGTGAGACAGTGTGTGTGAGACAGTGTGTGTGTGACAGTGCGTGTGTGTGAAACAGTTTATGTAAGACTGTGTGTGTGTATGAGACTGTGTGTGAGACAGTGTGTATGAGACTGTGTGTGAGACAGTGTGTGTGAGTCATTGTGTGTGAGAAAGTGTGTGTGAGACTGTGAGAGTGAGACTGTGTGTGTGAGTCAGTGTGTGTGTGAGAAAGTGTGTGTGAGACAGTGTGTGTGAGAGACAGTGTGTGTGAGAGAGTGTGTGTGTGAAACTGTGTGTGTGTGAGACAGTGTGTGTGAGACTGTGTGTGAGAATGTGTGTGTGAGACAGTGTGTGTGTGTGTGTGAGACAGTGTGTGTGTGAGAAAGTGTGTGTGAGACAGTGTGTGTAAGACTGTGTGTGTGTGTGAGACTGTGTGTGTGAGACACTGTATGTGAGAAAGTGTGTATGAGACTGTGTGTAAGATAGTGTGTGTGTGAGAAAGTGTGTGTGAGACAGCGTGAGTGGGTATGTGTGTGAGAGAGAGTGTGCATGTGAGACTGTATGCATGAGACAATGTGTGTGTGAGACATTGTGTGTGAGACAGAGTGTGTGTTGAGACAGTGTGTGTGTGTGAGACTGTGTTTGTGATACTGTGTGTGTGACACAGTGTGTGTGTGTGAGACAGTGTGTGTGAGACTGTGTGTGTGAGAGAGTGTGTGTGTGAGACAGTGTGTGTGTGTGAGACAGTGTGTGTGAGAGACTGTGTGTGTGTGAGACTGTGTTTGTGATACTGTGTCTGTGAGACGGTGTGTATGAGACTCTGTGTGTGAGACAGTGTGTATGAGACAGTGTGAGTGAGACAGTGTGTGTGAGACAGTGTGTGTGAGACAGTGTGTGTGTGGGAAAGTGTATGTGAGACAGTGTGAGTGAGACTGTGTGTGAGAGAGAGTGTGTGTGTGTGAGACTGTATGTGTGAGAGTGTGTGTGTGAGAAAGTGTTTGTTCTGACAGTGTGTGTGTGTGAGACACTGTGTGTATGAGACAGTGTGTGTGAAACATTGTATATGAGACTCTGTGTGTGAGAGAGAGTGTGTGTGTGTGAGACTGTATGTGTGAGAGTGTGTGTGTGAGAAAGTGTTTGTTCTGACAGTGTGTGTGTGTGAGACACTGTGTGTGTGAGACTGTGTGTGTGAGACAGTGTGTGTGTGTGAGACAGTGTGTGTGAGAGACTGTGTGTGTGTGAGACTGTGTTTGTGATACTGTGTCTGTGAGACGGTGTGTATGAGACTCTGTGTGTGAGACAGTGTGTATGAGACAGTGTGAGTGAGACAGTGTGTGTGAGACAGTGTGTGTGAGACAGTGTGTGTGTGGGAAAGTGTATGTGAGACAGTGTGAGTGAGACTGTGGGTGAGAGAGAGTGTGTGTGTGTGAGACTGTATGTGTGAGAGTGTGTGTGTGAGAAAGTGTTTGTTCTGACAGTGTGTGTGTGTGAGACACTGTGTGTATGAGACAGTGTGTGTGAAACATTGTATATGAGACTCTGTGTGTGAGACAGTGTGTGTGTTCGAAAGTCTGTGTGCGACAGTGTGAGTGAGACTGTGTGTGTGAGAGTGTGTATGTATGAGAGACTGTGTTTGTGATAATGTGTGTGTGAGACAGTGTGTGTGAGACAGTGTGTATGAGACTGTGTGTGAGAGACAGTGTGTGTGTGAGACTATGTGTGTGAGAAAGTGTGTGTGAGACTGTGAGAGTGAGACTGTGTGTGTGAGACTGTGTGTGTGTGAGAAAGTGTGTGTGAGACAGTGTGTGTGAGAGACAGTGTGTGTGAGAGAGTGTGTGTGTGAAACTGTGTGTGTGTGAGACAGTGTGTGTGAGACTGTGTGTGAAACTGTGTGTGTGAGAATGTGTGTGTGAGACAGTGTGTGTGTGTGTGTGTGTGTGAGACAGTGTGTGTGTGAGAAAGTGTGTGTGAGACAGTGTGTGTAAGACTGTGTGTGTGTGTGAGACTGTGTGTGTGAGACACTGTATGTGAGAAAGTGTGTATGAGACTGTGTGTAAGATAGTGTGTGTGTGAGAAAGTGTGTGTGAGACAGCGTGAGTGGGTATGTGTGTGAGAGAGAGTGTGCATGTGAGACTGTATGCATGAGACAATGTGTGTGTGAGACTTTGTGTGTGAGACAGAGTGTGTGTTGAGACAGTATGTGTGTGTGAGACTGTGTTTGTGATACTGTGTGTGTGACACAGTGTGTGTGTGTGAGACTGTGTGTGTGTGTGAGACAGTGTGTGTGAGAGAGTGTGTGTGTGAGACAGTGTGTGTGTGTGAGACAGTGTGTGTGAGAGACTGTGTGTGTGTGAGACTGTGTTTGTGATACTGTGTCTGTGAGACAGTGTGTATGAGACTGTGTGTGTGAGAGTGTGCGTGTATGTGAGACTGTGTTTGTGATACTGTGAGTGTGAGACAGTGTGTGTGAGACAGTGTGTGTGAGACAGTGTGTGTGTGGGAAAGTGTATGTGAGACAGTGTGAGTGAGACTGTGTGTGAGAGAGAGTGTGTGTGTGTGAGACTGTATGTGTGAGAGTGTGTGTGTGAGAAAGTGTTTGTTCTGACAGTGTGTGTGTGTGTGAGACACTGTGTGTATGAGACAGTGTGTGTGAAACATTGTGTATGAGACTCTGTGTGTGAGACAGTGTGTGTGTTCGAAAGTCTGTGTGCGACAGTGTGAGTGAGACTGTGTGTGTGAGAGTGTGTATGTATGAGAGACTGTGTTTGTGATAATGTGTGTGTGAGACAGTGTGTGAGAGACAGTGTGTGTGTGTGAGACTATGTGTGTGAGAGTTTGTGTGTGTGAGAAAGTATGTGTGTCTGACAGTGTGTGTGTGTGAGACTGTGTGTGTGTGTGTGTGTGTGTGTGAGACTGTGTGTGTGTGTGTGAGATAGTATGTGTGTGAGACACTGTGTGTGAGACTGTATGTGAGACAGTATGTGTGAGACTTTCTGTGTGAGACAGAGGTTGTGTGAGACTGTGTGTATGAGAGAGTGTGTGTTGAGACAGTGTGTGTGTGTGAGACTGTGTTTGTGATACTGTGTTTGTGAGACAGTGTGTGTGAGACAGTGTGTGTGTGTGAGACAGTGTTTGTGATGCTGTGTGTGAGAGACAGTGTGTGTGAGATTGTGTGTCTGAGACAGTGTGTGTGAGAATGTGAGTGTAAGACTGTGTGAGTGAGACTGTGTGTGTGAGAGTGTGTGTGTGTGACGTCATGTGAGAGAGTGTCTGTGAGACAGTGTGTGAGAAAGTGTGTGTGAGACTGTGTGTGTGAGAAAATGATAGTTAGACTGTGTGTCTAAGACAGTGTGTGTGTGAGACAGTGTGTGTGCGTGACAGTGTGTATGAGTGTGACAGTGTGTGTCTATGTGAGACCGTGTGTGTGACAGAGAGTGTGTGTGAGACAGTGTGTGTGACAGTGTGAGTGTGTGAGACAGTGTGTGTGAGACTGTGTGAGACAGTGTCTGTGAGACAGTGTGTGTGAGACTGTGTGTTTGAGACTGTGTGTGTGAGAAAATGATAGTTAGACTGTGTGTCTAAGACAGTGTGTGTGTGAGACAGTGTGAGTGAGTCTGTGTGTGTAACAGTGTGTGTGTGTGTGAGACAGTGTTTGTGAGACATTGTGTGTGAGACAGTGTTAGTGAGACAGTGTGATTGAGACTGTGTGTGTGAGACAGTGTGTGTGTTCGAAAGTCTGTGTGCGACAGTGTGAGTGAGACTGTGTGTGTGAGAGTGTGTATGTATGAGAGACTGTGTTTGTGATAATGTGTGTGTGAAACAGTGTGTGTGAGACAGTGTGTATGAGACTGTGTGTGAGAGACAGTGTGTGTGTGTGAGACTATGTGTGTGAGAGTTTGTGTGTGTGAGAAAGTATGTGTGTCTGACAGTGTGTGTGTGTGAGACTGTGTGTGTGTGTGTGTGTGTGTGAGACTGTGTGTGTGTGTGTGAGATAGTATGTGTGTGAGACACTGTGTGTGAGACTGTATGTGAGACAGTATGTGTGAGACTTTCTGTGTGAGACAGAGGTTGTGTGAGACTGTGTGTATGAGAGAGTGTGTGTTGAGACAGTGTGTGTGTGTGAGACTGTGTTTGTGATACTGTGTTTGTGAGACAGTGTGTGTGAGACAGTGTGTGTGTGTGAGACAGTGTTTGTGATGCTGTGTGTGAGAGACAGTGTGTGTGAGATTGTGTGTCTGAGACAGTGTGTGTGAGAATGTGAGTGTAAGACTGTGTGAGTGAGACTGTGTGTGTGAGAGTGTGTGTGTGTGACGTCATGTGAGAGAGTGTCTGTGAGACAGTGTGTGAGAAAGTGTGTGTGAGACTGTGTGTGTGAGAAAATGATAGTTAGACTGTGTGTCTAAGACAGTGTGTGTGTGAGACAGTGTGTGTGCGTGACAGTGTGTATGAGTGTGACAGTGTGTGTCTATGTGAGACCGTGTGTGTGACAGAGAGTGTGTGTGAGACAGTGTGTGTGACAGTGTGTGTGTGTGAGACAGTGTGTGTGAGACTGTGTGAGACAGTGTCTGTGAGACAGTGTGTGTGAGACTGTGTGTTTGAGACTGTGTGTGTGAGAAAATGATAGTTAGACTGTGTGTCTAAGACAGTGTGTGTGTGAGACAGTGTGAGTGAGTCTGTGTGTGTAACAGTGTGTGTGTGTGTGAGACAGTGTTTGTGAGACATTGTGTGTGAGACAGTGTTAGTGAGACAGTGTGATTGAGACTGTGTGTGTGAGACTGTGTGTGTGAGAGATTGTGTGTTTGAGACAGTGTGTGTGAGACTGTGTGTGAGAAAATGTGATTTAGACTGTGTGTGTGAGACAGTGTGAGTGAGTCTGTGTGTGTGAGACTGTGTGTGAGACTGTGTGTGGGTGAGAGACAGTGTGTGTGAGAGAATGTGTGTGTGTGAGACTGTGTTTGTGATAATGTATGTGCGAGACAGTTTGTGTGTGTGACATCGTGTTAGAGTGTGTGTGTGAGACTGTGTGTGAGAAAGTGTGTGTTGAGACAGTGTGTGTCAGACTGTGTGTGAGAAAATGTGAGTTAGACTGTGTGTGTGAGACAGTTTGTGTGTGTGAGACAGTGTGAGTGAGTCTGTGTGTGTGACAGTGAGTGTGTGTGAGAAAGTCTGTATGAGATTGTGAGTTAGACTGTGTGTGAGAGTGTGTATGTATGTGAGACTGTGTTTGTGATACTGTGTGTGTGAGACAGTGTGTGTGAGACAGTATGTGTGAGACAGTGTGTGTGAGACTGTGTGTGAGACAGTGTGTGTGTGAGACTATGTGTGTGAGAGTGTGTGTGAGAGAAAGTGAGTGTGTCTGACAGTGTGTGTGTGTGAGACTGGGTGTGTGTGTGAGATGGTATGTGTGTGAGACACGGTGTGTGAGACTGTGTGTGTGAGACTGTGTGTGTGAGACTGTGTGTGTGAGACTTTGTGTGTGAGACAGAGTGTGTGTGAGACTGTGTGTTGAGACAGTGTGTGTGTGTGAGACTGTGTTTGTGATACTGTGTTTGTGAGACAGTGTATGTGAGATTGTGTGTGTGATACAGTGTGTAAGAAAGTGTGTGTGTGTGAGACAGTGTTTGTGATACTGTGTGTGAGAGACAGTGTGTGTGAGATTATGTGTCTGAGACAGTATGTGTGAGACAGTGTGTGTGAGAGAATGTGTGTGTGAGACTGTGTTTGCGATACTGTATGTGTGAGACAGTTTGTGTGAGACTGTGTGTGAGAGAGAGTGTGTGTGAGACTGTGTGTTTGAGACAGTGTGTGTGAGACTGTGTGTGAGAAAATGTGAGTTACACTGTGTGTGAGACAGTGTGTGTGTGTGAGACAGTGTGTGTGAGACAGTGTGTGTGAGTCAATGTGTCTGTGAGACAGTGTATGTGAGACTGTGTGTGTGAGACAGTGTGTGTGTGTGAGAGACAGTGTGTGTGTGTGTGATACAGTGTGTTTTGCGACAGTGTGTGTGTGCGACAGTGTGTGTGAGACAGTGAGTGTCAGACTGCTTGTGTGAGACAGTGTGTGTGAGGGAATGTGTGTGAGAGACTGTGTTTGTGATACTGTGTGTGTGAGACAGTTTGTGAGAAAATGATAGTTAGACTGTGTGTCTGAGACAGTGTGTGTGTGTGAGACAGTGTGTGACAGTGTCTGTGTGAGACAGTGTGAGTGAGGCTGTGTGTGTGAGACTGTGTCTGTGAGACAGTGTGTGAGAAAGTGTGTGTGAGACACTGTGTGTGTGAGACTGTGTGTATGAGAGAGTGTGTGTGGAGACAGTGTGTGTGTGTGAGACTGTGTTTGTGATACTGTGTTTGTGAGACAGTGTATGTGAAACTGTGTGTGTGATACTGTGTGTGTGAGACAGTGTGTGTGTGTGAGACAGTGTTTGTGACACTGTGTGTGTGAGACAGTGTGAGTGAGACTGTGTGTGAGAGAGTTTGTGTGTGTGAGACTGTGTGTGTGTGTGTGTGTGTGTGTGTGTGTGAGATAGTATGTGTGTGTGTGAGATAGTATGTGTGTGAGACATGGTGTGTGAGACTTTCTGTGTGAGACAGAGTGTGTGTGAGACTGTGTGTATGAGAGAGTGTGTGTTGAGACAGTGTGTGTGTGTGAGACAGTGTTTGTGATACTGTGTGTGTGAGACAGTGTATGTGAGACTGTGTGTGTGAGACAGTGTGTGTGAGACAGTGTGTGTGTGAGACAGTGTTTGTGATACTGTGTGTGAGAATGTGAGTGTGAGACTGTGTGAGTGAGACTGTGTGTTTGAACATAAGAACATAAGAACATAAGAAATAGGAGCAGGAGTAGGCCAATCGGCCCCTCGAGCCTGCTCCGCCATTCAATAAGATCATGGCTGATCTGATCCTAACCGCCAATCTACTATCTATCACAGAACCATCTCCTGCATCTAACAGAATTGCACACACGAAATAGGAGCAGAATCAGGCTACACGGTCCCTGGGCCCGCTCCACTACCCACAGGGCCATGACCGATCCGAACCTAGACTCATGTCCAAATTCCTGCCCGCTCCCCGTAACCCTTAATGCCCTTTACTTCTAGGAAACTGTCTATTTCTGTTTTAAATTTAATTAATGTTGTAGCTTCTACAGCTTTTTGTGGCAGCATATTCCATGGACCTACCACCCTCTGAGTGAAGTAGTTCCTCCTCATCTCAGTTTTGAAAGAGCAGCCCCTTATTCTAAGACTATGCCCCCTAGTTCTCGTCTCACCCGTCATCGGGAACATCCTCCCCGCATCCACCCGATCCAACCCCTTCACAATCTTATATGTTTCAATAAGATCGCCTCTCATTCTTCTGAACTCCAATGAGTAGAGTCCCAATCTACCCAACCTCTCCTCATATGACCACCCCCTCATCCCCGGGATTAACCGAGTGAACCTTTTTTGCACTGCCTCGAGAGCAAGGATGTCTTTCCTTAAGTAAGGACACCAAAACTGTATGCAGTATTCCAGGTGCGGTCTCACCAATACCTTGTACAACTGAAGCAATACCTCCCTATTTTTATATTCTATCCCCCTAGCAATGAAAGCCAACATTCCATTTGCCTTCTTAATCACTTGCTGCACCTGCATACTAACCTTTTGAGTTTCGTGCACCAGGACCCCCAGATCCCTTTGCACTTCAGTACTCTCCAGTTTCTTGCCATTAAGATAATAAATTGCTCTAGGATTTTTCCTGCCAAAGTGCATCACCTCACACTTTCCAGTGTTGTATTCCATCTGCCAAATCTCTGCCCACTTACTTAGCCTGTCTATGTCCCCTTGCAGGTTTTTTATGTCCTCCTCACTCACTACTTTCCCTCCCATCTTTGTATCATCTGCAAATTTTGATATGTTACACTTGGTCCCTTCCTCCAAATCGTTAATATAGATTGTGAAGAGTTGGGGACCCAGCACTGACCCCTGTGGAACACCACTAGTTACTGATTGCCAGTCTGAGAATGAACCATTTATCCCAACTCTTTGCTTTCTGTTAGATAGCCAATCCTCTATCCATGCCAGAATATTACCCCCAATCCCGTGATTTTTTACCTTAAGCAATAAGCAAGAGAGTGTGTGTGTGTGACACAGTGTGTGTGAGAGATAGTGTGTGTGAGACAGTGTGTGTGTGTGAGACTGTGTGTGTGAGACAGTGTGTGTGTGAGACAGTGTGTGTGTGTTTGTGCGAGAGCGTGTGTGTGTGCAACAGTGTGTGTATGTGAGACCGTGTGTGTGACAGAGAGTGTGTGTGTGAGACTGTGTGTGTGACAGTGTGTGTGTGGGTGAGACAGTGTGTGTGAAACTGCGTGTGAGACAGTGTGTGTGTGTGACATCATGTGAGAGTGTGTCTGTGAGACAGTGTGTGAGAAAGTGTGTGTGAGACTGTGTGTGTGAGAAAATGATAGTTAGACTGCGTGTCTAAGACAGTGTGTGTGTGAAACAGTGTGTGTGAGACTGTGTGTGAGAAAATGTGAGTTAGACTGTGTGTCTGAGACAATGTGTGTGAGACTGTGTGTGAGAAAATGTGAGTTAGACTGTGTGTGTGACACAGTGTGTGTGAGACTGTGTTTGTGAGAAAATGATAGTTAGACTGTGTGTGAGAGACAGTGTGTGTGTGTGAGACAGTTTGAGTGAGACTCTGTGTGTGAGAGATTGTGTGTGTGAGACAGTGTGTGAGAAAATGTGAGTTAGACTGTGTGTCTGAGACAGTGTGTGTGTGTGAGAAAGTCTGTGTGAGACAGTGTGAGTTAGACTGTGTGTGTGAGAGTGTGTGTGTGAGAAAGTGTGTGTGTCTGACAGTGTGTGTGTGTGTGAGATGGTATGTGTGTGAGACACTGTGTGTGAGACTGTGTGTGTGAGACTTTGTGTGTGAGACTGTGTTTGTGATACTGTGTTTGTGAGACTGTGTGTGTGAGACAGTGTGTGTGAGAGAATGTGTGTGTGAGAGACAGTGTGTGTGAGACAGTGTGTGTTGTGAAACCGTGTGTGTGAGAAAGTGTGAGACAGTGTGCGTGTGTGTGAGACAGTGTGTGTGAGAGATATGTGTGTGTGAGACAGTGTGAGTGAGACTGTGTGTGAGAGACAGTGTGTGTGTGTGTGTGAGACTATGTGTGTGAGACTGTGTGTGTGAGACTGTGTGTGTGATACAGTTTGTGTGAGACAGTGTGTGTGTGTGAGACAGTGTTTGTGATACTGTGTGTGTGAGATTGTGTGTCTGAGACAGTGTGTGTGAGACTGTGTGTGTGAGACTGTGTGTGTGAGACTGTGTGTTTGAGACAGTGTGTGTGAGACTGTGTGTGAGAAAATGTGAGTTTGTGTGTCTGAGACAGTGTGTGTGTGAGACAGTGTGTGTTGTGAAACCGTGTGTGTGAGAAAGTGTGAGACAGTGTGTGTGTGTTAGACAGTGTGTGTGTGTGTGAGACAGTGTGTGACAGTGTCGGTATGAGACAGTGTGAGTGAGACTGTGTGTGTGAGACTGTGTGTATGAGAGAGTGTGTGTCGATACAGTGTGTGTATGTGAGACTGTGTTTGTGATATTGTGTTTGTGAGACAGTGTATGTGTGTGAGACAGTGTTTGTGACACTGTGTGTGAGAGACAGTGTGTGTGAGATTGTGTGTCTGAGACAGTGTGTGTGAGACTGTGTTTGTGATACTGTGTGTGTGAGACAGTTTGTGTGAGACTGTGTGTGTGAGAGATTGTGTGTTTGAAACAGTGTGTGTGAGACTGTGTGGGAGAAAGTCTGTGTGAGACAGTGTGAGTTAGACTGTGTGTGTGAGAGTGTGTGTGTATGTATGTGAGACTGTGTTTGTGAGAGATTGTGTGTTTGAGACAGTGTGTGTGAGAGATTGTGTGTTTGAGACAGTGTGTGTGAGACTGTGTGTGTGACAGTGTGTGTGTGTGACAGTGTTAGTGAGACAATGTGAGTGAGACTGTGTGTGTGAGACAGTGTGTGTGTTGAGACAGTGTGTGTGTGTTGAGACAGTGTGTGTGTGTGAGATTGTGTTTGTGATACTGTGTTTGTGAGACAGTGTGTGTGAGTTTGTGTTTGTGATACTGTGTTTGTGAGACAGTGTATGTGAGACTGTGTGTGTGATACAGTGTGTGTGTGAGACAGTGTGTGTGTGTGAGACAGTGTTTGTGATACTGTGTGTGAGAGACAGTGTGTGTGAGATTGTGTGTCTGAGACAGTTTGTGTGAGACTGTGTGTGTGAGAGTGTGTGTGTGAGACTGTGTGTTTGAGACAGTGTGTGTGAGACTGTGTGTGAGAAAATGTGAGTTAGACTGTGTGTCTGAGACAGTGTGTGTGTGTGAGACAGTGTGTGTGTGAGACAGTGTGTGTTGTGAAACTGTGTGTGTGAGAAAGTGTGAGACAGTGTGTGTGTGTGAGACAGTGTGTGACAGTGTCGGTGTGAGACAGTGTGAGTGAGACTGTGTGAGTGAGACTGTGTGTGTGAGAGTGTGTGTGTGTGACGTCATGTGAGAGTGTGTCTGTGAGACAGTGTGTGAGAAAGTGTGTGTGAGACAGTGTGTGTGTGAGACTGTGTGTATGAGAGAGTGTGTGTTGAGACAGTGTGTGTGTGAGACTGTGTGTATGAGAGAGTGTGTGTTGAGACAGTGTGTGTATGTGAGACTGTGTTTGTGATACTGTGTTTGTGAGACAGTGTATGTGAGACTGTGTGTGTGAGAGAGTTTGTGTGAGACTGTGTGTGTGAGACTGTGTGTGAGAAAATGTGAGTTAGAATGTGTGTCTGAGACAGTGTGTGTGTGTGTGAGACAGTGTGAGTGAGTCTGTGTGTGTGAGAGTGTGTGTGAGTGTGTGTGTGAGAATGTGTGTGAGTGTGTGTGTGAGAATGTGTGTGAGTGTGTGTTTGTGTGTGTGTGAGTGTGTGTTTGTGTGTGTGTGAGTGTGTGTTTGTGTGTGTGTGAGTGTGTGTTTGTGTGTGTGTGAGTGTGTGTTTGTGTGTGTGTGAGTGTGTGTTTGTGTGTGTGTGAGTGTGTGTTTGTGTGTGTGTGAGTGTGTGTTTGTGTGTGTGTGAGTGTGTGTTTGTGTGTGAGTGTGTGACTCTGCATGTGAGTGAGGTTTGTGTGTGTTTTTGTGTGAGTGTGAATGTGTAAATGTGCATGTGTGATTTTGTGAGTGTGTGTGAGTGTATGTGTCTGTGTCAGTGTTTGTGTGTGCGTATGAGTGTGTGTGTGTGTGAGTGTGTGTATGAGTGTGTGTGTGATTGTGTGAGTACTGACTCTCCGACAGTGCGGCGCTCCCTCAGTACTGCCCCTCCGACAGTGCAGCGTTCCCTCAGTACTGACCCTCCGACAGTCCAGCACTCCCTCAGTACTGCCCCTCCGACAGTGCAGCGCTCCCTCAGTACTGACCCTCCGACAGTCCAGCACTCCCTCAGTACTGCCCCTCCGACAGTGCGGCACTCCCTCAGTACTGCCCCTCCGACAGTGCGGCGCTCCCTCAGTACTGACCCTCCAACAGTGCAGCACTCCCTCAGTACTGCCCGTCCAACAATGCAGCACTCCCTCAGTACTGCCCCTCCGACAGTGCAGTGCTCCCTTAGTACTGCCCCTCTGACAGTGCAGCGCTCCCTCAGTACTGCCCCTCCGACAGTGCAGTGCTCCCTCAGTACTGCCCCACCGACAGTGCAGTGCTCCCTCAGTACTGCCCTTCCGACAGTGCAGCGCTCCCTCAGTACTCGACCTGTGACAGTGCAGCGCTCCCTCAGTACTGCCCCCCCCGACAGTGCAGCGCTCCCTCAGTACTGCCCCCCCCGACAGTGCAGCGCTCCCACAGTACTGCCCCTCCAACAGTGCAGCGCTCCCTCAGTACTGCCTCTCCGACAGTGCAGTGTTCCCTCAGCTTGTGTGTCTGTGAGTGTGTGTGTGTGTGAGTATGAGTGTGTTTGAGTGTGTGTGTGTGAGTGTGTTTGAGTGTGTGTGTGATGGCGCGTGTGTGAGCGTGTGTGTGAGTGTGTGGGTGAGTGTGTGTGAGTGTGTGGTTGAGTGTGTGTGTGTGTGTGTGTGTGTGTGTGTGAGTGTGAGGGGGTGAGTGTGTGTTTCTGTGTGAGTGTTTGTGGGTGCGTGTGAGTGTGTGTATGAGTGTATGCGTGAGTGTGAGTGTGTGTGTGTGTGTAAGTGTGTGTGTGTGAGTGTCTGTGGTTACGCATGTGTGTGTGAGTGTGAGTGTGTGTGTGTGAGTGAGTGTGTGAGTGTGAGTATGTGTGTGTATGAGTGTGTTTGAGTGTGTGTGTGAGTGTGTGTTTGTGTGTGAGTGCATGTGTGTGTGTGTGTGTGTTTGTGTGTGAGTGCGTGCGTGTGTGTGTGTGTTTGTGTGTGAGTGTGAGAGTGAGTGGGTGTGTGAGTGTGTTTGTGTGTGAGAGTGTGTGTGGGTGTGCGTCTGCATGTGTATGCGTGTGTGTGAGTGTGAGTGTGAGAGTGAGTGGGTGTGTGAGTGTGTTTGTGTGTGAGAGATGTGTGTGGGTGTGCATGTGTGTGAGTGTGAGTTAGTATGAGTGTGTGAGTGTGTGTGGGTGTGCATTTTTGTGCAAATGTGTGTGCGAGTGTGTGTGTGTGTATGTGAGTGTGTTGAATGTGTGTGTGTGTGTTTGAGTGTGAGAGTGTGTGTGGGTTTGCGTGTGTGTGAGTGTGAGTGTGAGTGCGTGTGTGAGTGTGTGTGAGTGTATGTGTGTGTGCATCTTTGTGTGTATGTGTATGCAAGTGCGTGTGTGAGTGTGTGGCTGAGTGTATGTGTGAGTGTGAGTGTGTATGTATGTGTGAGTGTATGTGTGTGAGTGTGTGTGAGTGTGTGAGTGTGAGTGTGAGTGTGTGTGAGTGTGTGAGTGTGAGTGTGAGTGTGTGTGTGTGAGTGTGTGTGTGTGAGTGTGTGGGTGTGTGTGAGTGTGAGTATGTGTGTGTGTGTGTGTGTGTGTGAGTGTGAGGGTGTGTGTGTTTCTGTGTGAGTGTTTGTGGGTGCGTGTGAGTGTGTGTGAGTGTGTATGTGTGAGTCTATGTGCGTGTGTTTCTGTCTGTGAGTGTGTGTGTGTCAGTTTGTGTGAATGTTTGTTTCTCTGTGAGTGTGTGCGGGTGCGTGTGAGTGAGTGTTTGTGTGCATGTTTGTATGAGTGTTTGTTGGTGCATGTGAGTGTGTGTGTGGGTGTGTTTGAGTGTGTGTGTTAGTGTGTGTGTGTTAATGTGTGGGTGTGTGTGTGTGTGAGTGTGTGTGTGAGTGTGTGTGTGGGTGAGTGTGTGTGTGTGTGAGAGAGTGTGTGTGTGTTAGTGTGTGTGTGTGTGAGTGTGAGTATGTGTGTGTGTGTGAGTGTGTGTGTGTGTGAGTGTGTGTATGTGAGTGTGTTTGTGATTGTATGAGTACTGACCCTCCGACAGTGCAGCGCTGCCTCAGTACTGCCCCTCCGACAGTCCGGTGTGTGTGTGTGAGTAGGTGAGTGTGAATGTGTGTGAGTGCATGACAGTGTGTGTAGTTGTGCGTATGTGAGTGTGAGTATATGTGTGATTGTGAGTGGATGTGTGAGTGTGAGTGTGTGTGTGTGCCTGTGTGAGTGTTTTTGGGTGCGTATGAGTGTGTGTGTGAGTATGTGTGAGTGTGTGTGTGAGTGTGTGTGTGATTGTGTGAGTACTGACCCTCCGACAGTGCAGCACTCCCTCAGTATTGCCCCTCCGATAGTGCAGCGCTCCCTCAGTACTGCCCTTCCAACAGTGCAGCGCTCCCTCAGTACTGCCCCTCCAACAGTGCGGCACTCCCTCAGTACTGCCCCTCCGACAGTGCGGCGCTCCCTCGGTATTGCCCCTCCGACAGTGCAGGCCTCCCTCAGTACTGCCCCTCCGACAGTGCGGCGCTCCCTCGGTACTGCCCCTCCGACAGTGCAGGCCTCCCTCAGATTGTGTGACTGTGAGTGTGTGTGTGTGAGACTGTGTGTGAGTGTGAGTGTGTATGTGTGCGTGAGTGTGTGTGTGGGTGTGTGTGAGTGTGTGGGTGAGTGTGTTTGTGAGTGTGTGAGTGTGTGGGGGTGTGGGGGTGTTTCTGTGTGAGTGTTTGTGGGTGCATGTGAGTGTGTGTGTGAGTGTGTGTGTGAGTGTGTGTGTGTCTTTCTGTGTGTGTGTGTGTCTGTTTGTTTGAATGTGTGTTTCTGTGTGAGTGTGTGCGGGTGCGTGTGAGTGAGTGTGTGTGTGTGTGTGAATGTGCGTGTGATTGTATGAGTACTGACCCTCCGACAGTGCAGCACTCCCTCATTACTGCCCCTCCAACAGTGCAGCGCTCCCTCAGTACTGCCCCTCCGACAGTGCAGCACTCCCTCAGTACTGACCCTCCGACAGTGCGGCGCTCCCTCAGTACCGCCCCTCCGACAGTGCAGCACTCCCTCAGTACTGACCCTCCGACAGTGCAGCGCTCCCTCAGTACTGCCCCTCCGACAGTGCAGCGCTCCCTCAGTACTGCCCCTCCGACAGTGCAGCACTCCCTCAGTACTGCCCCTCCGACAGTGCAGCACTCCCTCAGTACTGCCCCTCCGACAGTGCGGCGCTCCCTCAGTACTGCCCCTCCGACAGTGCAGTGCTCCCTCAGTACTGCCCCTCCGACAGTGCGGCGCTCCCTCAGTACTGCCCCTCCGACAGTGCGGCGCTCCGTCAGTACTGCCCCTCCGACAGTGCGGCACTCCCTCAGTACTGCCCCTCCGACAGTGCAGTGCTCCCTCAGATTGTGTGTGTGTGTGATTGTGTGTGTGAGTGTATGTATGTGTGTGAGTGTGAGTGTGTGTGTGTGAGTGTGAGTGTGTGTGTGAGTGTGTGTGTGTGTAAGTGTGAGTGTGTGACTGTGCATGTGTGATTGTGTGAGTGAGTGTGTATCTGTGAGTGTTAGTATGTGTGTGAGTGTGAGTGTGTGTGTGTGAGTGTGAGTGTGTGTGTGAGTGTGTGTGTGTGTAAGTGTGAGTGTGTGACTGTGCATGTGTGATTGTGTGAGTGAGTGTGTATCTGTGAGTGTTAGTATGTGTGTGTGAGTGTGTGTGTGTGTGTGTGAGTGTATGCGGGTGCGTGTGAGTGTGTATGTTTCTGTGTGAGTGTTTGTGGGTGCGTGTGAGTGTGTGTGTGAGTGTGTGTGATTGTGTGAGTACTGACCCTCCGACAGTGCAGCATTCCCTCAGTACTGCCCCTCCGACAGTGCATCGCCCCCTCAGATTGTGTGTGTGTGTTTGATTGTGTGACTGTGCATGTGTGTGATGTTTGTGTGTGTGTGTGAGTATGTGAGTGTGAGTGTGAGTGTTTTTGTGTGAGTGTGAGCATGTGACTGTGCATGTGTGATTGTGTGAGTGAGTGTGTATCTGTGAGTGTTAGTATGTGTTAGTGCGTGTGTGTGTGTGAATGATTGTGTGTGAGTAGGTGTGTGTGAGTGTGTGTGAGTGTGTGTAAGTGAGTGTAAGTGTACGTGTGTTAATGTGTGAGTGTGTGTGTGTGTAGGTGTGAGTGGTGGGTTCTGTGTTTCTGTGTGAGTGTTTGTGGGTACGTATGAGTGTGTCTGTGAGTGTGTGTGTGATTGTGTGAGTACTGCCCCTCCGACAGTGCAGCGCTCCCTCAGTACTGCCCCTCTGACAGTGCAGCGCTCCCTCAGTATTGCCCCTCCGACAGTGCAGCATTCCCTCAGTACTGCCCCTCCGACAGTGCAGCGCTCCCTCAGTACTGCCCCTCTGACAGTGCAGCGCTCCCTCAGTACTGCCCCTCCGACAGTGCAGCATTCCCTCAGTACTGCCCCTCCGACAGTGCAGCGCTCCCTCAGTATTGCCCCTCCGACAGTGCAGCATTCCCTCAGTACTGCCCCTCCGACAGTGCAGCGCTCCCTCAGTACTGCCCCTCTGACAGTGCAGCGCTCCCTCAGTATTGCCCCTCCGACAGTGCAGCATTCCCTCAGTACTGCCCCTCCGACAATGCAGCGCTCCCTCAGTACTGCCCTTCCGACAGTGCAGCACTCCCTCAGATTGTGTGTGAGTGAGTGTGTGTGTGTGAGACTGTGTGTGAGAGAGTGTGCATGTGTGTGTGTGTGTGTGAGAGAGTGTGTGTGTGTGCATGCGTGTGAGTGTGTGAGTGTGTGTGGGTGTGATTTTTTGTGCATATGTGTGTGTGAGTGTGTGTGTGAGTGTGAGCGTGTGTGTGCATGCGTGTGAGTGTGTGAGTGTGTGTGGGTGTGATTTTTTGTGCATATGTGTGTGTGAGTGTGTGTGTGAGTGTGAGCGTGTGTGTGTGTGTGTGTGTGTGTGTGGGTGAGTGTGTGTGTGAGCGTGTGTGAGTGTGTGCGTGATTGTATGAGTACTGCCCCTCCGACAGTGCAGCGCTCCCTCAGTACCGCCCCTCGGACAGTGCAGCGCTCCCTCAGTACTGCCTCTCCGACAGTGCTGCGCTCCCTCAGCATTGCCCCTCCGACAGTGCAGCGCTCCCTCAGTGCCGCCCCTCGGACAGTGCAGCGCTCCCTCAGTACTGCCCCTCCGACAGTGCAGCGCTCCCTCTGTACCGCCCCTCGGACAGTGCGGCGCTCCCTCAGTACTGCCCCTCCGACAGTGCGGCGCTCCCTCAGTACTGCCCCTCCGACAGTGCGGCACTCCCTCATTACTGCCTCTCCGACAGTGCGGCACTCCCTCAGTACTGCCTCTCCGGCAGTGCAGCGCTCCCTCAGTACTGCCTCTCTGACAGTGCAGTGCTCCCTCTGTACCGACCCTCGGACAGTGCAGCGCTCCCTCAGTACTGCCCTTCCGACAGTGCAGCGCTCCCTCAGTACTGCCCCTCCGATAGTGCGGAGCTCCCTCAGTACTGCCCCTCCGACAGTGCAGCGCTCCCTCAGTACTGCCCCTCTGACAGTTCAGTGCTCCCTCAGAACTGCCCCACCGACAGTGCAGCGCTCCCTCAGTACTGCCCCTCCGACAGTTCAGCGCTCCCTCAGATTGTGTGTGTGTGTGTGAGTGTGTGTGTGTGAGTGAGTGTGTGAGTGTGAGTATGTGTGTGTATGAGTGTGTTTGAGTGTGTGTGTGAGTGTGTGTTTGTGTGTGAGTGCATGTGTGTGTGTGTGTGTGTTTGTGTGTGAGTGCGTGCGTGTGTGTGTGTGTTTGTGTGTGAGTGTGAGAGTGAGTGGGTGTGTGAGTGTGTTTGTGTGTGAGAGTGTGTGTGGGTGTGCGTCTGCATGTGTATGCGTGTGTGTGAGTGTGAGTGTGAGAGTGAGTGGGTGTGTGAGTGTGTTTGTGTGTGAGAGATGTGTGTGGGTGTGCATGTGTGTGAGTGTGAGTTAGTATGAGTGTGTGAGTGTGTGTGGGTGTGCATTTTTGTGCAAATGTGTGTGCGAGTGTGTGTGTGTGTATGTGAGTGTGTTGAATGTGTGTGTGTGTGTTTGAGTGTGAGAGTGTGTGTGGGTTTGCGTGTGTGTGAGTGTGAGTGTGAGTGCGTGTGTGAGTGTGTGTGAGTGTATGTGTGTGTGCATCTTTGTGTGTATGTGTATGCAAGTGCGTGTGTGAGTGTGTGGCTGAGTGTATGTGTGAGTGTGAGTGTGTATGTATGTGTGAGTGTATGTGTGTGAGTGTGTGTGAGTGTGTGAGTGTGAGTGTGAGTGTGTGTGAGTGTGTGAGTGTGAGTGTGAGTGTGTGTGTGTGAGTGTGTGTGTGTGAGTGTGTGGGTGTGTGTGAGTGTGAGTATGTGTGTGTGTGTGTGTGTGAGTGTGAGGGTGTGTGTGTTTCTGTGTGAGTGTTTGTGGGTGCGTGTGAGTGTGTGTGAGTGTGTATGTGTGAGTCTATGTGCGTGTGTTTCTGTCTGTGAGTGTGTGTGTGTCAGTTTGTGTGAATGTTTGTTTCTCTGTGAGTGTGTGCGGGTGCGTGTGAGTGAGTGTTTGTGTGCATGTTTGTATGAGTGTTTGTTGGTGCATGTGAGTGTGTGTGTGGGTGTGTTTGAGTGTGTGTGTTAGTGTGTGTGTGTTAATGTGTGGGTGTGTGTGTGTGTGAGTGTGTGTGTGAGTGTGTGTGTGGGTGAGTGTGTGTGTGTGTGAGAGAGTGTGTGTGTGTTAGTGTGTGTGTGTGTGAGTGTGAGTATGTGTGTGTGTGTGAGTGTGTGTGTGTGTGAGTGTGTGTATGTGAGTGTGTTTGTGATTGTATGAGTACTGACCCTCCGACAGTGCAGCGCTGCCTCAGTACTGCCCCTCCGACAGTCCGGTGTGTGTGTGTGAGTAGGTGAGTGTGAATGTGTGTGAGTGCATGACAGTGTGTGTAGTTGTGCGTATGTGAGTGTGAGTATATGTGTGATTGTGAGTGGATGTGTGAGTGTGAGTGTGTGTGTGTGCCTGTGTGAGTGTTTTTGGGTGCGTATGAGTGTGTGTGTGAGTATGTGTGAGTGTGTGTGTGAGTGTGTGTGTGATTGTGTGAGTACTGACCCTCCGACAGTGCAGCACTCCCTCAGTATTGCCCCTCCGATAGTGCAGCGCTCCCTCAGTACTGCCCTTCCAACAGTGCAGCGCTCCCTCAGTACTGCCCCTCCAACAGTGCGGCACTCCCTCAGTACTGCCCCTCCGACAGTGCGGCGCTCCCTCGGTACTGCCCCTCCGACAGTGCAGGCCTCCCTCAGTACTGCCCCTCCGACAGTGCGGCGCTCCCTCGGTACTGCCCCTCCGACAGTGCAGGCCTCCCTCAGATTGTGTGACTGTGAGTGTGTGTGTGTGAGACTGTGTGTGAGTGTGAGTGTGTATGTGTGCGTGAGTGTGTGTGTGGGTGTGTGTGAGTGTGTGGGTAAGTGTGTTTGTGAGTGTGTGAGTGTGTGGGGGTGTGGGGGTGTTTCTGTGTGAGTGTTTGTGGGTGCATGTGAGTGTGTGTGTGAGTGTGTGTGTGAGTGTGTGTGTGTCTTTCTGTGTGTGTGTGTGTCTGTTTGTTTGAATGTGTGTTTCTGTGTGAGTGTGTGCGGGTGCGTGTGAGTGAGTGTGTGTGTGTGTGTGAATGTGCGTGTGATTGTATGAGTACTGACCCTCCGACAGTGCAGCACTCCCTCATTACTGCCCCTCCAACAGTGCAGCGCTCCCTCAGTACTGCCCCTCCGACAGTGCAGCACTCCCTCAGTACTGACCCTCCGACAGTGCGGCGCTCCCTCAGTACCGCCCCTCCGACAGTGCAGCACTCCCTCAGTACTGACCCTCCGACAGTGCAGCGCTCCCTCAGTACTGCCCCTCCGACAGTGCAGCGCTCCCTCAGTACTGCCCCTCCGACAGTGCAGCACTCCCTCAGTACTGCCCCTCCGACAGTGCAGCACTCCCTCAGTACTGCCCCTCCGACAGTGCGGCGCTCCCTCAGTACTGCCCCTCCGACAGTGCAGCGCTCCCTCAGTACTGCCCCTCCGACAGTGCGGCGCTCCCTCAGTACTGCCCCTCCGACAGTGCGGCGCTCCGTCAGTACTGCCCCTCCGACAGTGCGGCGCTCCCTCAGATTGTGTGTGTGTGTGTGATTGTGTGTGTGAGTGTATGTATGTGTGTGAGTGTGAGTGTGTGTGTGTGAGTGTGAGTGTGTGTGTGAGTGTGTGTGTGTGTAAGTGTGAGTGTGTGACTGTGCATGTGTGATTGTGTGAGTGAGTGTGTATCTGTGAGTGTTAGTATGTGTGTGTGAGTGTGTGTGTGTGTGTGAGTGTATGCGGGTGCGTGTGAGTGTGTATGTTTCTGTGTGAGTGTTTGTGGGTGCGTGTGAGTGTGTGTGTGAGTGTGTGTGATTGTGTGAGTACTGACCCTCCGACAGTGCAGCATTCCCTCAGTACTGCCCCTCCGACAGTGCATCGCCCCCTCAGATTGTGTGTGTGTGTTTGATTGTGTGACTGTGCATGTGTGTGATGTTTGTGTGTGTGTGTGAGTATGTGAGTGTGAGTGTGAGTGTTTTTGTGTGAGTGTGAGCATGTGACTGTGCATGTGTGATTGTGTGAGTGAGTGTGTATCTGTGAGTGTTAGTATGTGTTAGTGCGTGTGTGTGTGTGAATGATTGTGTGTGAGTAGGTGTGTGTGAGTGTGTGTGAGTGTGTGTAAGTGTACGTGTGTTAATGTGTGAGTGTGTGTGTGTGTAGGTGTGAGTGGTGGGTTCTGTGTTTCTGTGTGAGTGTTTGTGGGTACGTATGAGTGTGTCTGTGAGTGTGTGTGTGATTGTGTGAGTACTGCCCCTCCGACAGTGCAGCTCTCCCTCAGTACTGCCCCTCCGACAGTGCAGCGCTCCCTCAGTACTGCCCCTCTGACAGTGCAGCGCTCCCTCAGTACTGCCCCTCCGACAGTGCAGCATTCCCTCAGTACTGCCCCTCTGACAGTGCAGCGCTCCCTCAGTATTGCCCCTCCGACAGTGCAGCATTCCCTCAGTACTGCCCCTCCGACAGTGCAGCGCTCCCTCAGTACTGCCCCTCTGACAGTGCAGCGCTCCCTCAGTACTGCCCCTCCGACAGTGCAGCATTCCCTCAGTACTGCCCCTCCGACAGTGCAGCGCTCCCTCAGTATTGCCCCTCCGACAGTGCAGCATTCCCTCAGTACTGCCCCTCCGACAGTGCAGCGCTCCCTCAGTACTGCCCCTCTGACAGTGCAGCGCTCCCTCAGTATTGCCCCTCCGACAGTGCAGCATTCCCTCAGTACTGCCCCTCCGACAATGCAGCGCTCCCTCAGTACTGCCCTTCCGACAGTGCAGCACTCCCTCAGATTGTGTGTGAGTGAGTGTGTGTGTGTGAGACTGTGTGTGAGAGAGTGTGCATGTGTGTGTGTGTGTGTGAGAGAGTGTGTGTGTGTGCATGCGTGTGAGTGTGTGAGTGTGTGTGGGTGTGATTTTTTGTGCATATGTGTGTGTGAGTGTGTGTGTGAGTGTGAGCGTGTGTGTGCATGCGTGTGAGTGTGTGAGTGTGTGTGGGTGTGATTTTTTGTGCATATGTGTGTGTGAGTGTGTGTGTGAGTGTGAGCGTGTGTGTGTGTGTGTGTGTGTGTGTGGGTGAGTGTGTGTGTGAGCGTGTGTGAGTGTGTGCGTGATTGTATGAGTACTGCCCCTCCGACAGTGCAGCGCTCCCTCAGTACCGCCCCTCGGACAGTGCAGCGCTCCCTCAGTACTGCCTCTCCGACAGTGCTGCGCTCCCTCAGCATTGCCCCTCCGACAGTGCAGCGCTCCCTCAGTGCCGCCCCTCGGACAGTGCAGCGCTCCCTCAGTACTGCCCCTCCGACAGTGCAGCGCTCCCTCTGTACCGCCCCTCGGACAGTGCGGCGCTCCCTCAGTACTGCCCCTCCGACAGTGCGGCGCTCCCTCAGTACTGCCCCTCCGACAGTGCGGCACTCCCTCATTACTGCCTCTCCGACAGTGCGGCACTCCCTCAGTACTGCCTCTCCGGCAGTGCAGCGCTCCCTCAGTACTGCCTCTCTGACAGTGCAGTGCTCCCTCTGTACCGACCCTCGGACAGTGCAGCGCTCCCTCAGTACTGCCCTTCCGACAGTGCAGCGCTCCCTCAGTACTGCCCCTCCGATAGTGCGGAGCTCCCTCAGTACTGCCCCTCCGACAGTGCAGCGCTCCCTCAGTACTGCCCCTCTGACAGTTCAGTGCTCCCTCAGAACTGCCCCACCGACAGTGCAGCGCTCCCTCAGTACTGCCCCTCCGACAGTTCAGCGCTCCCTCAGATTGTGTGTGTGTGTGTGAGTGTGTGTGTGTGAGTGAGTGTGTGAGTGTGAGTATGTGTGTGTATGAGTGTGTTTGAGTGTGTGTGTGAGTGTGTGTTTGTGTGTGAGTGCATGTGTGTGTGTGTGTGTTTGTGTGTGAGTGCGTGCGTGTGTGTGTGTGTTTGTGTGTGAGTGTGAGAGTGAGTGGGTGTGTGAGTGTGTTTGTGTGTGAGAGTGTGTGTGGGTGTGCGTCTGCATGTGTATGCGTGTGTGTGAGTGTGAGTGTGAGAGTGAGTGGGTGTGTGAGTGTGTTTGTGTGTGAGAGATGTGTGTGGGTGTGCATGTGTGTGAGTGTGAGTTAGTATGAGTGTGTGAGTGTGTGTGGGTGTGCATTTTTGTGCAAATGTGTGTGCGAGTGTGTGTGTGTGTATGTGAGTGTGTTGAATGTGTGTGTGTGTGTTTGAGTGTGAGAGTGTGTGTGGGTTTGCGTGTGTGTGAGTGTGAGTGTGAGTGCGTGTGTGAGTGTGTGTGAGTGTATGTGTGTGTGCATCTTTGTGTGTATGTGTATGCAAGTGCGTGTGTGAGTGTGTGGCTGAGTGTATGTGTGAGTGTGAGTGTGTATGTATGTGTGAGTGTATGTGTGTGAGTGTGTGTGAGTGTGTGAGTGTGAGTGTGAGTGTGTGTGAGTGTGTGAGTGTGAGTGTGAGTGTGTGTGTGTGAGTGTGTGTGTGTGAGTGTGTGGGTGTGTGTGAGTGTGAGTATGTGTGTGTGTGTGTGTGTGAGTGTGAGGGTGTGTGTGTTTCTGTGTGAGTGTTTGTGGGTGCGTGTGAGTGTGTGTGAGTGTGTATGTGTGAGTCTATGTGCGTGTGTTTCTGTCTGTGAGTGTGTGTGTGTCAGTTTGTGTGAATGTTTGTTTCTCTGTGAGTGTGTGCGGGTGCGTGTGAGTGAGTGTTTGTGTGCATGTTTGTATGAGTGTTTGTTGGTGCATGTGAGTGTGTGTGTGGGTGTGTTTGAGTGTGTGTGTTAGTGTGTGTGTGTTAATGTGTGGGTGTGTGTGTGTGTGAGTGTGTGTGTGAGTGTGTGTGTGGGTGAGTGTGTGTGTGTGTGAGAGAGTGTGTGTGTGTTAGTGTGTGTGTGTGTGAGTGTGAGTATGTGTGTGTGTGTGAGTGTGTGTGTGTGTGAGTGTGTGTATGTGAGTGTGTTTGTGATTGTATGAGTACTGACCCTCCGACAGTGCAGCGCTGCCTCAGTACTGCCCCTCCGACAGTCCGGTGTGTGTGTGTGAGTAGGTGAGTGTGAATGTGTGTGAGTGCATGACAGTGTGTGTAGTTGTGCGTATGTGAGTGTGAGTATATGTGTGATTGTGAGTGGATGTGTGAGTGTGAGTGTGTGTGTGTGCCTGTGTGAGTGTTTTTGGGTGCGTATGAGTGTGTGTGTGAGTATGTGTGAGTGTGTGTGTGAGTGTGTGTGTGATTGTGTGAGTACTGACCCTCCGACAGTGCAGCACTCCCTCAGTATTGCCCCTCCGATAGTGCAGCGCTCCCTCAGTACTGCCCTTCCAACAGTGCAGCGCTCCCTCAGTACTGCCCCTCCAACAGTGCGGCACTCCCTCAGTACTGCCCCTCCGACAGTGCGGCGCTCCCTCGGTACTGCCCCTCCGACAGTGCAGGCCTCCCTCAGTACTGCCCCTCCGACAGTGCGGCGCTCCCTCGGTACTGCCCCTCCGACAGTGCAGGCCTCCCTCAGATTGTGTGACTGTGAGTGTGTGTGTGTGAGACTGTGTGTGAGTGTGAGTGTGTATGTGTGCGTGAGTGTGTGTGTGGGTGTGTGTGAGTGTGTGGGTGAGTGTGTTTGTGAGTGTGTGAGTGTGTGGGGGTGTGGGGGTGTTTCTGTGTGAGTGTTTGTGGGTGCATGTGAGTGTGTGTGTGAGTGTGTGTGTGAGTGTGTGTGTGTCTTTCTGTGTGTGTGTGTGTCTGTTTGTTTGAATGTGTGTTTCTGTGTGAGTGTGTGCGGGTGCGTGTGAGTGAGTGTGTGTGTGTGTGTGAATGTGCGTGTGATTGTATGAGTACTGACCCTCCGACAGTGCAGCACTCCCTCATTACTGCCCCTCCAACAGTGCAGCGCTCCCTCAGTACTGCCCCTCCGACAGTGCAGCACTCCCTCAGTACTGACCCTCCGACAGTGCGGCGCTCCCTCAGTACCGCCCCTCCGACAGTGCAGCACTCCCTCAGTACTGACCCTCCGACAGTGCAGCGCTCCCTCAGTACTGCCCCTCCGACAGTGCAGCGCTCCCTCAGTACTGCCCCTCCGACAGTGCAGCACTCCCTCAGTACTGCCCCTCCGACAGTGCAGCACTCCCTCAGTACTGCCCCTCCGACAGTGCGGCGCTCCCTCAGTACTGCCCCTCCGACAGTGCAGTGCTCCCTCAGTACTGCCCCTCCGACAGTGCGGCGCTCCCTCAGTACTGCCCCTCCGACAGTGCGGCGCTCCGTCAGTACTGCCCCTCCGACAGTGCGGCACTCCCTCAGTACTGCCCCTCCGACAGTGCAGTGCTCCCTCAGATTGTGTGTGTGTGTGTGATTGTGTGTGTGAGTGTATGTATGTGTGTGAGTGTGAGTGTGTGTGTGTGAGTGTGAGTGTGTGTGTGAGTGTGTGTGTGTGTAAGTGTGAGTGTGTGACTGTGCATGTGTGATTGTGTGAGTGAGTGTGTATCTGTGAGTGTTAGTATGTGTGTGTGAGTGTGTGTGTGTGTGTGAGTGTATGCGGGTGCGTGTGAGTGTGTATGTTTCTGTGTGAGTGTTTGTGGGTGCGTGTGAGTGTGTGTGTGAGTGTGTGTGATTGTGTGAGTACTGACCCTCCGACAGTGCAGCATTCCCTCAGTACTGCCCCTCCGACAGTGCATCGCCCCCTCAGATTGTGTGTGTGTGTTTGATTGTGTGACTGTGCATGTGTGTGATGTTTGTGTGTGTGTGTGAGTATGTGAGTGTGAGTGTGAGTGTTTTTGTGTGAGTGTGAGCATGTGACTGTGCATGTGTGATTGTGTGAGTGAGTGTGTATCTGTGAGTGTTAGTATGTGTTAGTGCGTGTGTGTGTGTGAATGATTGTGTGTGAGTAGGTGTGTGTGAGTGTGTGTGAGTGTGTGTAAGTGAGTGTAAGTGTACGTGTGTTAATGTGTGAGTGTGTGTGTGTGTAGGTGTGAGTGGTGGGTTCTGTGTTTCTGTGTGAGTGTTTGTGGGTACGTATGAGTGTGTCTGTGAGTGTGTGTGTGATTGTGTGAGTACTGCCCCTCTGACAGTGCAGCGCTCCCTCAGTACTGCCCCTCCGACAGTGCAGCATTCCCTCAGTACTGCCCCTCCGACAGTGCAGCGCTCCCTCAGTATTGCCCCTCCGACAGTGCAGCATTCCCTCAGTACTGCCCCTCCGACAGTGCAGCGCTCCCTCAGTACTGCCCCTCTGACAGTGCAGCGCTCCCTCAGTATTGCCCCTCCGACAGTGCAGCATTCCCTCAGTACTGCCCCTCCGACAGTGCAGCGCTCCCTCAGTACTGCCCCTCTGACAGTGCAGCGCTCCCTCAGTACTGCCCCTCCGACAGTGCAGCATTCCCTCAGTACTGCCCCTCCGACAGTGCAGCGCTCCCTCAGTATTGCCCCTCCGACAGTGCAGCATTCCCTCAGTACTGCCCCTCCGACAGTGCAGCGCTCCCTCAGTACTGCCCCTCTGACAGTGCAGCGCTCCCTCAGTATTGCCCCTCCGACAGTGCAGCATTCCCTCAGTACTGCCCCTCCGACAATGCAGCGCTCCCTCAGTACTGCCCTTCCGACAGTGCAGCACTCCCTCAGATTGTGTGTGAGTGAGTGTGTGTGTGTGAGACTGTGTGTGAGAGAGTGTGCATGTGTGTGTGTGTGTGAGAGAGTGTGTGTGTGTGCATGCGTGTGAGTGTGTGTGGGTGTGATTTTTTGTGCATATGTGTGTGTGAGTGTGTGTGTGAGTGTGAGCGTGTGTGTGCATGCGTGTGAGTGTGTGAGTGTGTGTGGGTGTGATTTTTTGTGCATATGTGTGTGTGAGTGTGTGTGTGAGTGTGAGCGTGTGTGTGTGTGTGTGTGTGTGGGTGAGTGTGTGTGTGAGCGTGTGTGAGTGTGTGCGTGATTGTATGAGTACTGCCCCTCCGACAGTGCAGCGCTCCCTCAGTACCGCCCCTCGGACAGTGCAGCGCTCCCTCAGTACTGCCTCTCCGACAGTGCTGCGCTCCCTCAGCATTGCCCCTCCGACAGTGCAGCGCTCCCTCAGTGCCGCCCCTCGGACAGTGCAGCGCTCCCTCAGTACTGCCCCTCCGACAGTGCAGCGCTCCCTCTGTACCGCCCCTCGGACAGTGCGGCGCTCCCTCAGTACTGCCCCTCCGACAGTGCGGCGCTCCCTCAGTACTGCCCCTCCGACAGTGCGGCACTCCCTCATTACTGCCTCTCCGACAGTGCGGCACTCCCTCAGTACTGCCTCTCCGGCAGTGCAGCGCTCCCTCAGTACTGCCTCTCTGACAGTGCAGTGCTCCCTCTGTACCGACCCTCGGACAGTGCAGCGCTCCCTCAGTACTGCCCTTCCGACAGTGCAGCGCTCCCTCAGTACTGCCCCTCCGATAGTGCGGAGCTCCCTCAGTACTGCCCCTCCGACAGTGCAGCGCTCCCTCAGTACTGCCCCTCTGACAGTTCAGTGCTCCCTCAGAACTGCCCCACCGACAGTGCAGCGCTCCCTCAGTACTGCCCCTCCGACAGTTCAGCGCTCCCTCAGATTGTGTGTGTGTGTGTGAGTGTGTGTGTGTCAGAGTGTGTGAGTGTGTGTGTGTGTGAGTGTGTGTGTGAGTGTGAGTGTGAGTGTGTGTTTGTGTGTGAGTGCATGAGAGTGTGTGTGTGTGTGAGTGCGTGAGAGTGTGTATGGGTGTGCGTGTGTGTGAGTGTGTGTGTGAGAGTGTGTGTAGTTGTGCGTATGTGAGTGTGAGTGTATGTGTGATTGTGATTGTGAGTGTATGTGTGAGTGTGATTGTGTGTGTGTGTATGTGAGTGTGTGAGTGTGTGTTTGTGTGTGAGTGCATGTGTGAATGTGTATGTTTGTGCGAGTGTGTGTGTGAGTGAGTGTGTGTGTGTGTGTGTGAGTGTGTGTGTGGGTGTGCGTGTGTGTGGGTGGGTGTGCATGTGTGAGTGTGTGTGAGTGTGTGTGCAATTACGTGTATGAGTGTTGGTGTTTAGCCAGTATGTAACAAGCCCAACAAGGGAGAGGCCGGTTCTTGACTTAGTTTTAGGGAATGAAGCTGGGCAGGTAGAAGGCGTCTCAGTGGGGGAGCAATTTGGCGCTAGTGACCATAATTCTGTTAGATTTAAGGTAGTTATGGAAAAGGACAAGGATAGACCAGGAATAAAAATTCTAAATTGGGGAAAAGCAAATTTTGCTAAGCTCAGAGGGAATTTAGCCATAGTGGACTGGAAACAGCTACTTGAAGGTAAATCAGTGTCAGAGCAGTGGGAGGCATTCAAGAAGGAGATCCGGAGGGTTCAGACCAAATATGTGCCCTTAAAGAAAAAAAGTGGGAATAACAAATCTACAGCCCCCTGGATGTCCAGGGACATACAGGGTAGGATAAAGAAAAAAAGGGAGGCGTATGACAGATACCGAGGGCTAAATACTCCAGAATCTTTAGAGGAGTACAGAAAGTGCAGGGGTGCAATTAAAAAGGATATTAGGAAAGCAAAGAGAGAGCATGAAAAATTCTTGGCAAGTACAATCAAGGAAAACCCAAAAATGTTTTATAAATATATTAAGAGTAAGAGGATAACTAAAGAAAGGGTAGGGACTATTAGAGATCATGAGGGTAATCTGTGTGTGGAGGCGGGAGACGTCGGTAGGGTTCTTAATGAATACTTTGCGTCTGTTTTCACAAAGGAGAGGGGCGAAGCAGACATTGCTATCGGGGGGGGAGGAGTGTGAAATATTAGATGAAATAAACATAGTGAGAGAGGAAGTATTAAGGGGTTTATCAGCTTTAAAAGTGGATAAATCCCCAGGCCCGGATAAAATGTATCCCAGGCTGTTAAGCAAAGCAAAAGAGAAAATAGCAGAGGCCCTGACCATCATTTTTCAATCCTCTCTGGCTTCAGGTGTGGTGCCGGAGGACTGGAGGACTGCTAATGTGGTACCCTTGTTTAAAAAGGGAGCAAAGGATAGACCGAGTAATTACAGGCCAGTCAGCCTAACCCCGGTGGTGGGAAAATTATTGGAAAGAATTCTGAAGGACAGGATAAATCTTCATTTAGAAAGACACGGATTAATCAAGGATAGTCAGCACGGATTTGTTAAGGGAAGGTCGTGTCTGACAAACTTGATTGAATTTTTTGAGGAGGTAACAAGGAGGGTAGATGAGGGTAGTGCGTTTGATGTAGTGTATATGGACGTTATCAAGGCTTTTGATAAGGTTCCTCATGGCAGACCGGAAACGAAGTTAAAAGCCCGTGGGATCCAAGGCAAAGTGTCAAGTTGGATTCAAAACTGGCTCGGAGACAGGAAGCAGAGGGTAATGGTTGATGGGTGTTTTTGTGACTGGAAGGCTGTTTACAGTGGGGTTCCGCAGGGCTCAGTACTAGGTCCCTTGCTTTTTGTGGTATATATCAATGATCTAGACTTGAATATAGGGGGTATGATTCAGAAGTTTGCAGATGATACTAAAATCGGTTATGTGGTTGATACTGAAGAGGAAGCTGTAGACATCAATAAATTGGTCAGATGGGCAGAACAGTGGCAAATGGCAGGGGGTTGGGAACCTGTGCAGGGAGACAGAGGAAAGGGAAGCAAGGATAGAACCAAAAGACAGGAAGGAGAAAAGCAAAAGTGGCAATCAGTGAAATCAAGGGTGTAAATCAAACATGGACACAGTAAATAATAATTCTAAAAGGTCTAAGAGTGTTGAAAAAACAAGCCTGAAGGCTTTGTGTCTTAATGCGAGGAGCATTCATAATAAGGTGGATGAATTAGCTGCGCAAATAGACACAAACGGATATGATATAATTGGGATTACGGAGGCATGGCTCCAGTGTGACCAAGTCTGGGAATTCAACATCTAGGGGTATTCAATATTCAGGAAAGACAGGAAAAAAGGAAAAGGAGGTGGGGTAGCATTGCTGGTTAAAGAGGAGATTAACACAATAGTAAGGAAGGATTTTAGCTCTGATGATGTGGAATCTGTATGGGTAGAGCTGAGAAATACCAAGGGGCAGAAAACGTTAGTGGGAGTTGTATACAGATCAGTAATGCTGAGGTTGGGGATGGCATTAAACGGGAAATTAGAGATGCATGCAATAAGGGCACAGCAGTTATCATGGGTGACTTTAATCTACATATAGATTGGGCTAACCAAATTAGTAACAATACTGTGGAGGAGGAATTCCTAGAGTGTATACGGGATGGTTTCCTGGACCAATATGTTGAGGAACCAACTAGAGATCAGGCCATCTTAGAATGGGTATTATGTAATGAGAAAGGATTAATTAGCAATCTTGTTGTGCGAGGCCCCTTGGGGAGGAGCGATCATAATATGAAAGAATTCTTCATTAAGATGGAGAGTGAAGTATTTGACTCAGAGACTAGGGTCCTGAATTTAATTAAAGGAAACTACAATGGTATGAGGTGTGAGTTGGCTAGGATGGATTGGGGAATGTTACTTAAAGGGTTGACGGTGGATAGGCAATGACAAACATTTAAAGATCGCATGGATGAACTACAGAATTTGTTCATCCCTGTTTGGCATAAAAATAAAACAAAAAAGGTGACTCAACCGTGGCTAACAAGGGAAATTAGGGATAGCATAAGATCCAAGGAGAGGACATATAGGCCCAGAAATTCCGGTCAGAGGCTTCCTGCGGGTGCAAGCCCCCGACCTGCACTTAATAAGCGCACCTACCGTTGTGCTCTGGGCCCGCGCAGAATTCCGTTGCTGTGCCTCCTCCAGCTGCCGGTGTGCAGTGCTTGCGTATCCCAGGGGCGCAGTTAGTTCGCAGCGTCCCTGGGATCACGTGGGCCATGGGGAGCCAATCAGAGCAGGGAATCTCCATTCATAGATTTGACAGGAAGACCTGTCAAATCTATGAATAGAGATCGGCCCCAAAACCTAAGTAAAACTTCAAATAAATTTTTTTTAAAACATCACATTTTTAAAATGACTATAAATTACATAAATTAACTACTTTCAACAAAAATTTAAATTTTTGAAAAAGTAATTAAAGTTTTTAACGGGGCTAAAAATAAACTTACCTTTCTTTAAAGTATTTTAAAATGATAAACCTGTGGAAAAAATGATTTACTTTTACTTTCTTCACCTCTTACCTTGTTAAAAGCAGGCCTTGCGCCTGCTTTTTCCACGTGCAGCTGCTAGGGACTTAACCGCACTGCATCAACTGAGAAAAAACCGGAAGTTGGATGCGAACGCGCTGCCTCTCCGGCGCACGCGGTTGATCTGTGAACCCCTTCCTTCAAGAAAACAGAAGTTCCGGTTTCCAGCGCACGCGCGAAGCCGGCACTTCCGTTGGCCCTACGGGTGAGTACACAGTGCGTACTCACCCGTAGGGAATGGAATTTCAAGGCCATTAATTGGCCAGAAAAAGCAGCAAACCTGAGGATTGGGAGCAGTTTAGGATTCAGCAAAGGAGGACAAAGGGATTAATTAAGAAGGGGAAAATAGAGTATGAGAGTAAGCTTTCAGGGAACATAAAAACTGACTGTAAAAGCTTCTATAGATATGTGAAGAGAAAAAGATTGGTGAAGTCAAGCATAGGTCCCTTGCAGTCAGAATCAGGGGAATTTATAATGGGGAA
The DNA here is from genome assembly GCA_030390025.1 of Squalus acanthias. Taxonomy (NCBI): domain Eukaryota; kingdom Metazoa; phylum Chordata; class Chondrichthyes; order Squaliformes; family Squalidae; genus Squalus; species Squalus acanthias. The sequence goes on from JASTWF010000038.1 coordinate 835,462, forward strand.
CAAAGAAATGGCAGACCAATTAAATACATACTTTGGTTCTGTCTTCACAAAGGAGGACACAAATAAACTCCCAGAGATGTCGGGGAACATAGGGTCTAATGAGAGGGAGGAACTGAATGAAATCAGTATTTGTAGGGAAATGGTGTTAGGGAAATTGATGGGATTGAAGGCGGATAAATCCCCAGGGCCTGATAATCTACATCCTAGGGTACTTAAGGAAGTGGCCCTAGAAATAGTAGATGCATTGCTGGTCATCTTCCAAAATTCTATAGACTCTGGAACGGTTCCCATGGATTGGAGGGTAGCTAATGTAACCCCACTATTTAAAAAAGGTGGTAGAGAGAAAACGGGGAATTATAGACCAGTAAGCCTGACATCGGTAGTGGGGAAAATGCTCGAGTCCGTTATAAAAGATGTAATAGCAGAGCACTTGGAAAACAGTGACAGGATCGGACAAAGTCAACATGGATTTACAAAAGGTAAATCATGCTTGACTAATCTACTGGAATATTTTGAGGATGTAACTGTTAAAATAGATAAGGGAGAACCAGTGGATGTGGTGTATTTGGACTTTCAGAAGGCTTTCGATAAGGTCCCGCATAAGAGGTTAGCGTGCAAAGTTAAAGCACATGGGATTGGGGTAAGGTACTAACTTGGATAGAGAACTGGTTGGCAGACAGGAAGCAAAGAGTTGGAATAAATGGGTCTTTTTCCGAGTGGCAGGCAGTGACTAGTGGGGTACCGCAGGGATCGGTGCTAGGATCCCAGTTATTCACAATATATATTAATGATCTAGACGAGGGAACTAGATGCAATGGGGTAAAAATTCAGTATCACCCCATTTGGGGCGCAATTATCGGCTGGGCGCAAAGATTAGCACCTGACGCTAATTATCGCCTCCGACTGCAAACTTGACTTTTATCACCCCTGGAGGTGATTGAAGCGCTAAATCAGGTGCTACACATCTGTCTTAAGGCGCAAAGGCCGAGGAGCGAGGCGCTACCTCAGAGCGCTGGCGAAGCTCATGTGATGTCAGTCAGCAATGGAACACAGACACAATGGCCCCGGCCAGTTCTTAAAGGGGAGGGTTGATCTTGCTTTCCATCCACATCCTGCTCATTGCAGCCTTGAATCTCGACCTGGAGAGACCTGTACATCAAATCTGCTGGAAAGAACAATGGAGAGGGCCAGGGAAAGACCTCAGAGTGCAGCCCCCACAGTCTCTTCTAAATCGATACAAGGAAGGGCAAATCAAAATGAACCTGCAAAGTGCTGCTCAGTACCCAAAACTCCTTCACACAGCGTTGAATCTCTCCCGAAGTCTCTCTCACTCTCTCTCAGAATGCGTGGTTCAAAAATGTCGGCAAATAAAAAAGGCAGGAAGCGGTCACCTTTAAATAGCGCTCTCCCAGTCCCTTCCTGACTGCAAAACGCTCCTCTCAACCTGTCGTTGCTAGCGGCAGGCGGTAAGGCAGGGGGCGCCACTCAATATCCGCTCCGGGGCGCTACCGGGGCTTTGCGCACTCGAATGACGTCACGATCTGCCGGCGCAGGACATCGTGGCAGTACTGTTTAGCGCCACCGCAAAATGTCTAGTTAATTCCGCGAGCGGCGCAAACATCGCCGCGCCCGGGCGCTAGTTGCTTTGCGCCCCATTAGCGCCCTCTTAATGCGCTAACGGGAGGCGTAACCAACTGAATTTTTCCCCCAATATCTCCAAGTTTGCAGACGACACAAAGCTGGGTGGGCGTGTGTGCTGTGAGGAGGATGCAGAGAAACTCCAGTATGATTTGGACAGGTTGGGTGATTGGGCAGATGCATGGCAGATGCAGTATAATGTGGATAAATGCGAGGTTATCCACTTCGGTGGCAAAAACAGGAAGACAGATTATTATCTGAACGGCAATAGATTGGGAAAAGGGGAAGTGCAACGAGACCTGGGTGTCCTTGTGCACCAGTCGCTGAAGGTAAGCATGCAGGTGCAGCAGGCGGTTAAGAAGGCAAATGGTATGTTGGCCTTCGTAGCGAGAGGGTTTGAGTACAGGAACAAGGATGTCTTGCTGCAGTTGTACAGGGCCTTGGTGAGACCACTCCTTGAGTATTGTGTGCAGTTTTGGTCGCCTTATCTGAGGAAGGATGTTCTTGCCATGGAGGGAGTGCAGCGAAGATTCACAAGGCTGATACCTGGGATGGCAGGAATGACGTATGAAGAAAGATTGGGTCGATTGGGCTTATATTCGCCAGAGTTTAGAAGAATGAGAGGGGATCTCATTGAAACTTATAAAATTCTAACAGGACTAGACAGACTAGATGCAGGAACGATGTTCCCGATGGTGCGGGAGTCCAGAACCAGGGGTCACAGTCTAAGGATAAGGGGTAAGCCATTTAGGACTGAGATGAGGAGGAATTTCTTCACCCAGAGAGAGGTGAACCTGTGGAATTCTCTACCACAGAAGGCAGTTGAGGCCAATTCATTAAATATATTCAAGAAGGAGTTAGATATATTTCTTAAGGCTAAAGGGATCAAGGGAAATGGGGAGAAGGCAGGTACAGGGTACTGAATTTGGATGATCAGCCATGATCTCATCGAATGGCAGAACAGGCTCGAGGGGCCGAATGGCCGACTCCTGCTCCTATCTTCTATGCTATGCTTCTAAATGGAATTCAATCCGGAGAAGTGTGAGGTAATGCATTTGGGGAGGGCTAACAAGGAAAGGGAATACACATTAAATAGTCGGACACTGAGAAGTGTAGAGGAACAAAGGGACCTTGGAGTGCATGTCCACAGATCCCTGAAGGTAGCAGGCCAGGTAGATAAGGTGGTTAAGAAGGTATACGGAATGCTTGTCTTTATTAGCCGTGGCATAGAATACAAGAGCAGGGAGGTTATGCTTCAACTGTATAAAACACTAGTTTTGCCTCAGCTAGAGTACTACGTGCAGTTCTGGTCACCACATTACAGGAAAGATGTGATTGCACTAGAGAGGGTACAGAGGAGATTTACAAGGATGTTGCCGGGAGTAGAGAATCTTAGCTATGAGAAAAGACTGGATAGGCTGGGTCTGTTTTCCTTGGAACAGAGGAGGCTGAGGGGAGACCTTATGGAGGTGTATAAAATTATGAGGGGCATAGATAAAGTGGATAGAAAGGACCTATTTCCCTTAGCAGAGGGGTCAAAAACCAGGGGGCACAGATTTAAAGTAATTAGTGGAAGGTTTAGAGGGGATTTGAGGGGAAATTTCTTCACCCAGAGGGTTGTGGGGGTCTGGAACTCACTGCCTGAAAGGGTGGTAGAGGCAGGAACCCTAACCACATTTCAAAAAGTACTTGGATGTGCACTTGGGATGCTCTAACCTGCAGGGCTACGGACCAAGAGCTGGGAAGTGGGATTAGGCTGGATAGCTCTTTGTTGGCTGGCGCGGACACGATGGGCCGAAATGGCCTCCTTGCGTGCTGTAACTTTCTATGATTCTATGATTCTATGTATGTGTGAATATGTGTGTGGGTGTGCGTGTGTGAGTGTGCAAGTGCATGTGTGAGTGTGTGTGAGCAAGTGTGTGTGTGTCAGTGTGTGTGTGTGTGTGTGTGTGTGTGAGTGTGAGAGTCTGTCTGTCTGTGTGTGTGTGAGTGTGTGTGAGTGTTTGTGGGTGCGTGTGAGTGTGTGTGTGTGTCTGTGTGAGTGTTTGTGGGTGCGTGTGAGTGTGTGTGTGTGTGTGATTGTGTGAGGACTGACCCTCCAACAGTGCGGCGCTCCCTCAGTACTGCCCCTCCAACAGTGCGGCGCTGCCTCAGTATTGCCCCTCCAACAGTGCAGCGCTCCCTCAGTACTGCCCCTCCGACAGTGCAGCACTCCCTCAGTACTGCCACTCCGACAGTGCAGCTCTCCCTCAGTAATGCCCCTCTGACAGTGTGGCGCTCCCTCAGTACTGCCCCTCCGACAGTGCAGCACTCCCTCAGTACTGCCGACAGTGCAGCGCTCCCTCAGTAATGCCCCTCCGGCAGTGCGGCGCTCCCTCAGTACCGCCCCTCCGACAGTGCAGCGCTCCCTCAGTACTGCCCCTCCGACACTGCAGCGCTCCCTCAGTACTGACCCTCCGACAGTGCGGCTCTCCCTCAGTACTGCTCCTCCGACAGTGCAGCACTCCCTCAGTACTGCCCATCCGACAGTGCAGCTCTCCCTCAGTACTGCCCCTCCGACAGTGCAGCTCTCCCTCAGTACTGCCCCTCTGACAGTGCAGCGCTCCCTCAGTACTGCCCCTCCGATAGTGCAGCGCTCCCTCAGTAATGCCCCTCCGACAGTGCAGCGCTCCCTCAGTACTGCCCCTCCGATAGTGCAGCACTCCCTCAGTAATGCCCCTCCGACAGTGCAGCGCTCCCTCAGTACTGCCCCTCCGATAGTGCAGCACTCCCTCAGTAATGCCCCTCCGACAGTGCGGCACTCCCTCATTTCTGCCCCTCCGATAGTGCAGCACTCCCTCAGTACTGCCCCTCCGACAGTGCAGCGCTCCCTCAGTACTGCCCCTCCGATAGTGCAGCACTCCCTCAGTAATGCCCCTCCGACAGTGCGGCACTCCCTCAGTACTGCCCCTCCGACAGTGCAGCACTCCCTCAGTACTGCCCCTCCGACAGTGCAGCACTCCCTCAGTACTGCCCCACCGACAGTGCAGCGCTCCCTCAGTACTGACCCTCCGACAGTGCAGCGCTCCCTCAGTACTGCCCCTCTGACAGTGCAGCTCTCCCTCAGTACTGCCCCTCTGACAGTGCAGCTCTCCCTCAGTACTGCCCCTCTGACAGTGCAGCTCTCCCTCAGTACTGCCCCACCGACAGTGCAGCGCTCCCTCAGTACTGACCCTCCGACAGTGCAGCGCTCCCTCAGTACTGCCCCTCTGACAGTGCAGCTCTCCCTCAGTACTGCCCCTCTGACAGTGCAGCTCTCCCTCAGTACTGCCCCTCCGACAGTGCGGCGCTCCCTCAGTACTGCCCCTCTGACAGTGCAGCTCTCCCTCAGTACTGCCCCTCTGACAGTGCAGCTCTCCCTCAGTACTGCCCCTCCGACAGTGCGGCGCTCCCTCAGTACTGCCCCTCCGACAGTGCCGCGCTCCCTCAGTACTGCCCCTCTGACAGTGCGGCGCTCCCTCAGTACTGCCCCTCTGACAGTGCAGCTCTCCCTCAGTACTGCCCCTCTGACAGTGCGGCGCTCCCTCAGTACTGCCCCTCTGACAGTGCAGCTCTCCCTCAGTACTGCCCCTCTGACAGTGCAGCTCTCCCTCAGTAATGCCCCTCCGGCAGTGCGGCGCTCCCTCAGTACCGCCCCTCCGACAGTGCAGCGCTCCCTCAGTACTGCCCCTCCGACACTGCAGCGCTCCCTCAGTACTGACCCTCCGACAGTGCGGCTCTCCCTCAGTACTGCTCCTCCGACAGTGCAGCACTCCCTCAGTACTGCCCATCCGACAGTGCAGCTCTCCCTCAGTACTGCCCCTCCGACAGTGCAGCTCTCCCTCAGTACTGCCCCTCTGACAGTGCAGCGCTCCCTCAGTACTGCCCCTCCGATAGTGCAGCGCTCCCTCAGTAATGCCCCTCCGACAGTGCAGCGCTCCCTCAGTACTGCCCCTCCGATAGTGCAGCACTCCCTCAGTAATGCCCCTCCGACAGTGCAGCGCTCCCTCAGTACTGCCCCTCCGATAGTGCAGCACTCCCTCAGTAATGCCCCTCCGACAGTGCGGCACTCCCTCATTTCTGCCCCTCCGATAGTGCAGCACTCCCTCAGTACTGCCCCTCCGACAGTGCAGCGCTCCCTCAGTACTGCCCCTCCGATAGTGCAGCACTCCCTCAGTAATGCCCCTCCGACAGTGCGGCACTCCCTCAGTACTGCCCCTCCGACAGTGCAGCACTCCCTCAGTACTGCCCCTCCGACAGTGCAGCACTCCCTCAGTACTGCCCCACCGACAGTGCAGCGCTCCCTCAGTACTGACCCTCCGACAGTGCAGCGCTCCCTCAGTACTGCCCCTCTGACAGTGCAGCTCTCCCTCAGTACTGCCCCTCTGACAGTGCAGCTCTCCCTCAGTACTGCCCCTCTGACAGTGCAGCTCTCCCTCAGTACTGCCCCACCGACAGTGCAGCGCTCCCTCAGTACTGACCCTCCGACAGTGCAGCGCTCCCTCAGTACTGCCCCTCTGACAGTGCAGCTCTCCCTCAGTACTGCCCCTCTGACAGTGCAGCTCTCCCTCAGTACTGCCCCTCCGACAGTGCGGCGCTCCCTCAGTACTGCCCCTCTGACAGTGCAGCTCTCCCTCAGTACTGCCCCTCTGACAGTGCAGCTCTCCCTCAGTACTGCCCCTCCGACAGTGCGGCGCTCCCTCAGTACTGCCCCTCTGACAGTGCAGCTCTCCCTCAGTACTGCCCCTCTGACAGTGCAGCTCTCCCTCAGTACTGCCCCTCCGACAGTGCGGCGCTCCCTCAGTACTGCCCCTCCGACAGTGCCGCGCTCCCTCAGTACTGCCCCTCTGACAGTGCGGCGCTCCCTCAGTACTGCCCCTCTGACAGTGCAGCTCTCCCTCAGTACTGCCCCACCGACAGTGCAGCGCTCCCTCAGTACTGACCCTCCGACAGTGCAGCGCTCCCTCAGTACTGCCCCTCTGACAGTGCAGCTCTCCCTCAGTACTGCCCCTCTGACAGTGCAGCTCTCCCTCAGTACTGCCCCTCCGACAGTGCGGCGCTCCCTCAGTACTGCCCCTCTGACAGTGCAGCTCTCCCTCAGTACTGCCCCTCTGACAGTGCAGCTCTCCCTCAGTACTGCCCCTCCGACAGTGCGGCGCTCCCTCAGTACTGCCCCTCTGACAGTGCAGCTCTCCCTCAGTACTGCCCCTCTGACAGTGCAGCTCTCCCTCAGTACTGCCCCTCCGACAGTGCGGCGCTCCCTCAGTACTGCCCCTCCGACAGTGCCGCGCTCCCTCAGTACTGCCCCTCTGACAGTGCGGCGCTCCCTCAGTACTGCCCCTCTGACAGTGCGGCGCTCCCTCAGTACTGCCCCTCTGACAGTGCAGCTCTCCCTCAGTACTGCCCCTCTGACAGTGCCGCGCTCCCTCAGTACTGCCCCTCTGACAGTGCGGCGCTCCCTCAGTACTGCCCCTCTGACAGTGCGGCGCTCCCTCAGTACTGCCCCTCTGACAGTGCAGCTCTCCCTCAGTACTGCCCCTCCGACAGTGCAGTACTCCCTCAGTACTGCCCCTCCGACAGTGCAGCGCTCCCTCAGTACTGCCCCTCCGACAGTGCAGCGCTCCCGCAGTACTGCCCCTCCGACAGTGCAGCGCTCCCTCAGTACTGCCCCTCTGACAGTGCAGCTCTCCCTCAGTACTGCCCCTCCGACAGTGCAGTACTCCCTCAGTACTGCCCCTCCGACAGTGCAGCGCTCCCTCAGTACTGCCCCTCCGACAGTGCAGCGCTCCCTCAGTACTGCCCCTCTGACAGTGCAGCGCTCCCTCAGTACTGCCCCTCCGACAGTGCAGCGCTCCCTCAGTACTGCCCCTCCGACAGTGCAGCGCTCCCTCAGTACTGCCCCTCTGACAGTGCAGCGCTCCCTCAGTACTGCCCCTCTGACAGTGCCGCGCTCCCTCAGTACTGCCCCTCTGACAGTGCGGCGCTCCCTCAGTACTGCCCCTCTGACAGTGCGGCGCTCCCTCAGTACTGCCCCTCTGACAGTGCAGCTCTCCCTCAGTACTGCCCCTCCGACAGTGCAGTACTCCCTCAGTACTGCCCCTCCGACAGTGCAGCGCTCCCTCAGTACTGCCCCTCCGACAGTGCAGCGCTCCCGCAGTACTGCCCCTCCGACAGTGCAGCGCTCCCTCAGTACTGCCCCTCTGACAGTGCAGCTCTCCCTCAGTACTGCCCCTCCGACAGTGCAGTACTCCCTCAGTACTGCCCCTCCGACAGTGCAGCGCTCCCTCAGTACTGCCCCTCCGACAGTGCAGCGCTCCCTCAGTACTGCCCCTCTGACAGTGCAGCGCTCCCTCAGTACTGCCCCTCCGACAGTGCAGCGCTCCCTCAGTACTGCCCCTCCGACAGTGCAGCGCTCCCTCAGTACTGCCCCTCTGACAGTGCAGCGCTCCCTCAGTACTGCCCCTCCGACAGTGCAGCGCTCCCTCAGTACTGCACTGTAGTGTCAGCCTAGATTATGTGCTCACATTGCTTGGCCTCTTTTGTATCTTTCCCTCCTGATGTATGAGACTTGACTTTAAAATCTATTTGTGACATTTCTTGCTCTGTAAATTATGTTCCCGTTGCTCTACCATTGCCCCAGCTGCTCTCCCAATGCACGAGGTATCACCCAGGCAGGAATTTCCCCTTTCATTGTCCTTTCTCCTATCTTCTCCAGCTCCCTCCTTCCTTCCCCCTCTCCACCTCCCTTCTCTCCTCTCCTCTCTTTTGTTCCCTTCTCCCCTTCCTTGCATCCCTCTTTGCTCCCCCTACCTTCTCCCCTATTCTTTCTTCCCTTCTCCTTGTTCTCCTTCTGTCTCTCCTTCCCTTCTTCTCTCTCGCCCTCTTTTCTCCCCTCCTCTCTTTCCCTAGCTTCTCTCCCATTCATTCTCTCCCTTCCTTCTGCCCTTTCCCTTCTCTCCCTTTCGCTTCTCTGCCCTGTCTTCCCCCTCTCTTCCCCCTCTCTTTCCACCCTTTTCCCCTCCTCCCTCACTAAGGGGCTCTGTAGCCTGCCTCTTCCAGCTACACGGTGTGGGCTCATTACACCTCTCACACTCGGCACTGCCGCTGCGAGCAGACACTGGTGCCCCGAACGTGTGGGATCCACTGCCCCGGCCCCAGGCCCCAGGCCCCAGGCCCCAGGCCCCAGGCCCCAGGCCCCAGGCCCCGGCCCCAGGCCCCAGGCCCCAGGCCCGGCCCCAGGCCCCAGGCCCGGCCCCAGGCCCCAGGCCCCAGGCCCGGCCCCAGGCCCCAGGCCCGGCCCCAGGCCCCAGGCCCCAGGCCCCAGGCCCCGGCCCCAGGCCCCAGGCCCCAGGCCCGGCCCCAGGCCCCAGGCCCCAGGCCCCAGGCCCCAGGCCCCAGGCCCCAGGCCCGGCCCCAGGCCCCAGGCCCGGCCCCGAGCTGCCATTGCTGATGGTTTTTGGACCTGTGTTCTGCAGTAGGTGGCTCATGGTGTGTTTTCATTACTGAGATTGGCGCAGCATACTGTCCCGGATCAGTTTTCATCCATTCAGACAACTTCTCTTGTCAGCTGTGCTATTACAAGAGAAATCTTTACATATTCACAAACAACTTGATAAATCAAAGCTAAACCGCCCGCGTCCTTAGTCATCAATTAGATTTACAGAATGGCGCTGATAACTAAATAGACTAGAACAGCACAATTATTTTTCATTAGCTGCAGCTGAATAATGGCCCAGCTTCTACTGTTCATGTACTGCAAGGTGCCCTAATATTAACTCCTCGACACTGATCGCTCCTTTCTTTACCGTTCCTCGTTCTTCATCGGATTGACTTTGAACTAAACGGTGCACAGGAGCTCAGATTTTGAAGTGAACGATCTGAGGGGGATAATTTTACACCCCACCCAATTCTACTCTCTGTTGATGAAGATGACGGGTCAGGCTCGGGAGGAGGGGCTGAATGGCCTCCTCTTCCTATGTACTGAGATACTGCAGCTCTATCCAACTCCCCCTTAACGTCATGGTTTTTTTTTGTAATAACAGATACAATAAATGAAAGAAAAAGAAAGGTTTGCATTTCTATCGCCCCTTTCACCACCACCGGACGTCCCAAAGCGCCTTACAGCCAATGAAGTTCTTTTTGAAGTGTAGTCACTGTTGTAATGTAGGAAATGAAAGGTTGATGACCTCCCAAAGCTTCTTGGGACCAAAGTTGGCTGTGTATTCCTGGAGAATTTACTTTCGAATGTACATACGAAATTGGTGGGCAGGAAGAGACCAGCCTGCCCCACACCCCACCTCGCAGCCACAGAATGTCATCTCCTGGGGAGAGGCAACTCTTGGTGGTTTCCTGATTCTCATAAAATTCTTCCGAAGCTGGGAAGGTCTGGTGTGCGTAGTGTCACGATTTGTACATTGGAGATGGTCCCTCCACACTTGGCCCTTTCAACAGACCCCTGTGTCCTATGGGTCCGAGGGTCTTGCCTGATCACGCACTTGCTTGGACCGCACTAAATTAGAGACAAGCAGGTTATCACACCATCCCTTGGACTCCAGGACCGGGATCCATCCCAGAATGGAACGATGGGACGATAGTCTCTGTGACGGCTACTGATTTTATTGGCAGGACTACTGGCGAATCACTGATTGGGGAAGGAGTTGGAGTGACCTCCAACCCACTGGCTGGGAAAGAAAGGGCAAAGGGCAAAGAGATTTTTTTAAATTCATTCATGGGATGTGGGCATCGCTGGCAAGGCCAGCATTTATTGCCCATCCCTGATTGCCCTTGAACCGCTGCAGTCCGTGTGGTGAAGGTACTCCCACAGTGCTGTTAGGGAGGGAGTTCCAGGATTTTGACCCAGCGACGATGAAGGAACGGCGATATATTTCCAAGTCAGGATGGTGTGAGACTTGGAGGGGAACTTGGAGGTGGTGGTGTTCCCATGCGCCTGCTGCCCTTGTCCTTCTAGGTGGAAGAGGTCGCGGGTTTGGGAGGTGCTGCCGAAGAAGCCTTGGCGAGTTGCTGCAGTGCATCTTGTAGATGGCACACACTGCAGCCACGGTGCGCCGGTGGTGGAGGGAGTGAGTGTATGAGGTGGTGAATGGGGTGCCGATCAAGCAGGCTGCTTTGTCCTGGATGGTGTCGAGTTTCTCGAGTGTTGTTGAAGTGGGCAGTGAGTCAGGCAGCTCGGTCTGGGGGTGAGGTGGGGGTGGGGGGAAAAATTAGTCTGGTGAGGGGAAACTTGCTGAGGTATTAAGGGTATTAAGGGTTACGAAACCAAGGTGGGTAGATGGAGTTAAGATACAGATCAGTCACGATCTCATTGAATGGCGGAACAGGCTCGAGGGGCTGAATGGCTTCCTCCTGTTCCTATATTCCTACTATCTCAACTCACACATGAAAAATGGCCATGAGGTTGAACAGGGGTGAGGGTGTGGGTGTGGGTGTGAAGGGTGAGGGTGTGGAGGGGTAAGGGGTGAAGGGTGAGAGGTGAGTGTGAAGGGTGAGGGTGTGGAGGGGTGTGGGGTGAGGGTGTTGAGGGGTGAGGGGTGAGGGGTGAAGGGTGAGGGGTGATGGTGTTGAGGGGTGAGGGGTGAAGGGTGAGGGGTGAGGGTGTTGAGGGGTGAGGGGTGAAGGGTGAAGGGTGAGGGGTGAGGGTGTTGAGGGGTGAGGGGTGAGGGGTGAAGGGTGAGGAGTGATGGTGTTGAGGGGTGAGGGGTGAAGGGTGAGGGGTGAGGGTGTTGAGGGGTGAGGGGTGAGGGGTGAAGGGTGAGGGGTGAGGGTGTTGAGGGGTGAGGGGTGAGGGTGTGGAGGGGTGAGGGTGTTGAGGGGTGACGGGTGAGGGTGTGGAGGGGTGAGGGTGTTGAGGGGTGAGGGGTGAGGGGTGAAGGGTGAGGGGTGAGGGTGTTGAGGGGTGAGGGGTGACGGGTGAGGGTGTGGAGGGGTGAGGGTGTTGAGGGGTGAGGGGTGAGGGTGTGGAGGGGTGAGGGGTGAGGGGTGAAGGGTGAGGGGTGAGGGTGTTGAGGGGTGAGGGGTGACGGGTGAGGGTGTGGAGGGGTGAGGGTGTTGAGGGGTGAGGGGTGAGGGTGTGGAGGGGTGAGGGTGTTGAGGGGTGACGGGTGAGGGTGTTGAGGGGTGAGGGGTGAAGGGTGAGGGGTGAGGGGTGAGGGGTGAAGGGTGAGGAGTGATGGTGTTGAGGGGTGAGGGGTGAAGGGTGAGGGGTGAGGGTGTTGAGGGGTGAGGGGTGAGGGGTGAAGGGTGAGGGGTGAGGGTGTTGAGGGGTGAGGGGTGAGGGTGTGGAGGGGTGAGGGTGTTGAGGGGTGAGGGGTGAGGGGTGAAGGGTGAGGAGTGATGGTGTTGAGGGGTGAGGGGTGAAGGGTGAGGGGTGAGGGTGTTGAGGGGTGAGGGGTGAGGGGTGAAGGGTGAGGGGTGAGGGTGTTGAGGGGTGAGGGGTGAGGGTGTGGAGGGGTGAGGGTGTTGAGGGGTGACGGGTGAGGGTGTGGAGGGGTGAGGGTGTTGAGGGGTGAGGGGTGAGGGTGTTGAGGGGTGAGGGGTGAGGGTGTGGAGGGGTGAGGGTGTTGAGGGGTGAGGGGTGAAGGGTGAGGGGTGAGGGTGTTGAGGGGTGAAGGGTGAGGGGTGAGGGGTGAGGGTGTGGAGGGGTGAGGGTGTTGAGGGGTGAGGGGTGAAGGGTGAGGGGTGAGGGTGTTGAGGGGTGAAGGGTGAGGGTGTTGAGGGGTGAAGGGTGAGGGGTGAGGGGTGAGGGTGTTGAGGGGTGAGGGGTGAGGGTGTGGAGGGGTGAGGGGTGAGGGGTGAGGGTGTTGAGGGGTGAGGGGTGAGGGGTGAGGGGTGAAGTCCTCTCTCATTTCCATTCTGGGACTTCTGTCCAGTTTGGTTTGAGAAATCCTCGGTCTATGTCCTTGGAGACGCACTCCAAGACCTGTCAGTTCCAGCAGGGTCTTTTTTTGAAGCTTTGCTTGATGTCACTTTTATTCAATTTCCAACTTTTGATGCATGATGATGTTAGTATCACCTGAAACCGATGCAATGCATTTCTTCCTCTCTCAGTCCTTCAAAAAAATATTGTCACGAATTTTCATTGGTATTTGAGGGCTGATTCTTTGGAATGTGCCGGGGGGTGGCGGGAGCGAAGGCTGCACACTCATCCGGATGGGGAAAAAAATATGGGCTAAGAGGGAAATAAGGGGCATGTTTCCGAAGCATAGAATCTCAGAGCACAGAGGAGGCTGTGGCTCAGTGGGTAGCACTCAAGTCCCACTCCAGAGACTTGAGCACAAAAATATAGGCTGACACTCCAGTGCAGTACTGAGGGAGCGCTGCACTGTCGGAGGGGCAGTACTGAGGGAGCGCTGCACTGTCGGAGGGGCAGTACTGAGGGAGCGCTGCACTGTCGGAGGGGCAGTATTGAGGGAGCGCTGCACTGTCGGAGGGGCAGTACTGAGGGAGTGCTGCACTGTCAGAGGGGCAGTACTGAGGGAGTGCTGCACTGTCGGAGGGGCAGTACTGAGGGAGCGCTGTACTGTCGGTGGGGCAGTACTGAGGGAGTGCTGCACTGTCTGAGGTGCTGTCTTTCGGATGAGATGTTAAACCGAGGCCCCGTCTGCCCTCTCAGGTGGATGTAAAAGATCCCATGGCACTATTTCAAAGAAGAGCAGGGGAGTTATCCCTGGTGTCCTGGGGCCAATATTTATCCCTCAACCAACATAACAAAAACAGATTATCTGGTCATTATCACATTGCTATTTATGGGATCTTGCTGTGCGCAATTAGGGTATCACGTTTCCTACATTACAACAGTGACTACACTTCAAAAATACTTCATTGGCTGTAAAGCGCTTTGTAACGTCCGGTGGTGGTGAAAGGCGCTATAGAAATGCAAGTCTTTCTTCGATCTGTGTGTGTTTATGAATAGCCAAATAATATTGAAACAGCTCTATTCACAGTTACTCCAAATACACATCAGAGCATAACTTTTAGCCAGTCATGTTGCTCAAGAAGTTCAATGCTGGTCCCAAGATGTTGTGAGATGTTATACAAGAATATCCATAATGCACAAAGCAACCATGCTGATCTCATCCGACCAGGAAGGCAGTTTAGGAATGTGGTACTATGTATCCATTCCCATGATGAACACTCTTTAATGTTACACCCTTTCTACAACAACATGCAGAGTAGATTTACCCGAATGGTACCAGGGATGAGGGACTTCAGTGATGTGGAGAGACTGGAGAAGCTGGGCTTGTTCTCCTTACAGCAAAGCAGGTTGAGAGGAGATTTGATAGAGGTGTTCAAAATCATGAGGGGTTTTCATAGAGTAGATCGGGAGAAACTGTTCCCACTGGCTGGAGGGTCGGTAACCAGAGGACACAGATTGAAGGTAATTGGCAAAAGAATCAGAGGGGAGATGAGGGAAAACTTTACACAGCGAGTTGTTGTGATCTGGAATGCGCTGCCTGAAAGGGCGGTGGAAGCTGATTCAATAGTAACTTTCAAAAGAGAATTGGACAAATACTTTAAGGGAAACATGTGCAGGGCTTTGGGGAAAGAGCAGGGGGGAGTGGGACTATTTGGTGAGCTCTTTCAAAGAGCCGGCACAGGCACGATGGGCTGAATGAAAGATTTGCATTGTTAAAGCACCTTTCACAACCTCAGGACATCCCAAAGCGCTTTACAGCCAATGAAGTATTTTTGTCGTGTCGTCACTGTTGTAATGTAGGAAACACAGCGGCCAATTCCTGCACAGCAAGCTCCCACAAACAGCAATGAGATAATGACCGACAGTGCGGCGCTCCCTCAGTACTGCCCCTCCGACAGTGCGGCGCTCCCTCAGTACTGCCCCTCCGACAGTGCGGCGCTCCCTCAGTACTGCCCCTCCGACAGTGCGGCGCTCCCTCAGTACTGCCCCTCCGACAGTGCAGCGCTCCCTCAGTACTGCCCTTCCGACACTGCGGCGCTCCCTCAGTACTGCACCCCTGACAGTGGAGCGCTCCCTCAGTACTACCCCTCCGACAGTGCGGCGCTCCCTCAGTACTGCCCCTCCGACAGAGCAGCGCTCCCTCAGTACTGCCCCTCTGACAGTGCAGCGCTCCCTCAGTACTGCCCCTCCGACAGTGCATCGCTCCCTCAGTACTGCCCCTCCGACAGTGCAGCGCTCCCTCAGTACTGCCCCTCCGACAGTGCAGCACTCCCTCAGTACTGCCCCTGACAGTGCAGCGCTCCCTCAGTACTGCCCCCTCCGACAGTGCAGCGCTCCCTCAGTACTGCCCCCCCGATAGTGCAGCGCTCCCTCAGTACTGCCCCTCCGACAGTGCAGCGCTCCCTCAGTACTGCCCCTCCGACAGTGCGGTGCTCCCTCAGTACTGCCCCTCCGACAGTGCAGTGCTCCCTCAGTACTGCCCCTCTGACAGTGCAGCGCTCCCTCAGTACTGCCCCTCCGACAGTGCATCGCTCCCTCAGTACTGCCCCTCCGACAGTGCAGCTCTCCCACAGTACTGCCCCTCCGACAGTGCAGCGCTCCCTCAGTACTGCCCCTCCGACAGTGCGGCGCTCCCTCAGTACTGCCCCTCCGACAGTGCAGCGCTCCCTCAGCACTGCCCCTCCGACAGTGCAGCGCTCCCTCAGTACTGCCCCTCCGACAGTGTGGTGCTCCCTCAGTACTGCATTGGGAGTGTCAGCCTGGATTAAGCGCTCTCGAGAGCGAGACCTCTTTCTTTTCTCAGTAGTGACGGGCTCTCCTGATTTACTGATTGAATCCAAAGGTTAACAAGGATCATCTTGAAATTTGGTGGTACAAGAAATCATATGTGGAATGTGACATATTTAAGTCATTCCTGTTTATCAAAACCAAATATTTGTCTTGTGCCTCATGAATTCCTTTGTGAGAGCCTCACATCTGCAACAGCAACAGCTGTGTGTTCCCAGTTATTCATCTTTAATTTCAAGGAGACATTTTAGCCGAATGAAAAAGTTAGCAAAAAAAATAATGAAATCCGACTGCTGCATAAAAACACGCACAGACTCGCACGGGGTGGGGTGAGTGTGTGGGGTGTATGTGAGGTGTGTGTGGGGTGTGTGTGGGGTGTGTGTGTGGGGTGTGTGTGTGTGGGGTGTGTGTGGGGTGTGTGTGTGGTGTGTGTGTGGGGTGTGTGTGGTGTGTGTGTGGGGTGTGTGTGGGGTGTGTGTGTGGGGTGTGTGTGTGTGGGGTGTGTGTGGGGTGTGTGTGTGTGGGGTGTGTGTGGGGTGTGTGTGGGGTGTGTGTTTGGGGTGTGTGTGGGGAGTGTGTGTGGGGTGTGTGTGTGTGGGGTGTGTGTGTGGTGTGTGTGTGGGGTGTGTGTGTGGGGTGTGTGTGTGGGGTGTGTGTGTGTGGGGTGTGTGTGTGGTGTGTGTGTGGGGTGTGTGTGTGGGGTGTGTGGGGTGTGTGTGGGGTGTGTGTGGTGTGTGTGTGTGTGGGGTGTGTGTGTGTGGGGTGTGTGTGTGGGGTGTGTGTGTGGGGTGTGTGTGGGGTGTGTGGGGTGTGTGTGGGGTGTGTGTGTGGGGTGTGTGGGGTGTGTGTGTGGGGTGTGTGTGGGGTGTGTGGGGTGTGTGTGTGGGGTGTGTGTGGGGTGTGTGTGGGGTGTGTGTGGGGTGTGTGTGTGGGGTGTGTGTGTGGGGTGTGTGTG